>ML282371.1:43701-61134 GCA_005239495.1 Nicotiana undulata | reverse complement strand
ATCTTCCCCCCCCCCCCCCCTAAGTTGGAGGTGTGATGAACACAACCAACTTGCCTAATGTAGCACTATGTTTGATCCCAGTCAAGGCTTTAGTTAAAACATCTGTGAGCTGATTATCTGTTCTGATGTGGTGGAGAGAAATTAAGCATGCTTGTAGTTGATCACTTACAAAATGACAGTCTCTTTTCGTGGAATACTGGATTCTTTGTAATGTGCAATGCAGATTGACTGTCACAAAAGACTGAGATAGGCAAGGAAAATGGGATAGTCAATTCTTCAAACAGTCTGCTTAACCATACCAGTTCTCCCACTACTTTCCTCAAAGCTCTGTATTCGGCTTCTGCAGAGGATAGGGATATGGTTTCTTGTTTCTTAGATTTCCAACTGATAGGATTGTTGCCTAGCAGAACTAGATAACCTGTAATGGACCTCCTACAGTCTGGGCAGGTTGCCCAATCAGAGTCATAATAGGCCTTAACCGTGTGATCTTTATCCTTTGACATGAAAATTCCTAAGCTAGGATCATTCCTCAGATATCTAAGTAAGTGAAGTGCAGCTTTTACGTGAGGTTCTATGCGCTCTTGCATGAACTGGCTTAAGTGTTGAACGTTGTATGCTATGTCCAATCTGGTGCTAGTTAAGAAGTTTAGTTTACCAACTAGCTATCTATAATAGGTAGGATCATGCAGTATTGTTCATTCTTTGGTCTTCAGCTTTATGGTAGGATCCAAAGGTGAAGAGCAAGCCTTGTGATCCAGAGAATTGTACTCCTTTAGCAAATCAAACACAAAATTTCTTTGAGATATGATGACCCAATCATCTTTATACATAATCTCCAATCCTTGGAATAGTGAAGTTCCCCCGGGTCCTTGATCTTGAATTGTTCATGTAGGAATGCTTTGAGTTGTGCAATTTCTTATTGGTCAGTCCCAGTTAATAACACATCATCCACATACACAGCAAAATATACTGAGTACTCTCCATTTTTTTTTGTATAAGAGTGAGTAGTCATGCATTGAATGTGTGTAGCCCCTTGAGCACGGTGCTTCAGTCAGTTCTGCATACCATTGTCTACTTGCTTGTTTTAGACCATATAGGGACTTGTTTAGTTTGCAAACCAAGCCTGATTTTTCTACAACTAATCCAGGTGGTACCTGCATATACACCTCCTCATTGAGGTCTCCATGAAGGAAAGCATTGTTTACATCCAACTGAGATATGGACCAACATTTCTTAACTGATGTAGTTATTAAGGCCCTCATTGTTGTCATCATTACAACTGGTGAAAATGTTTCTGTATAATCTATTCCTGCCTGTTGAGTGTAACCTTTGAATCCAGCCTGGCTTTGAACCTCTCAATACTTCCATCTGCTTTGTGCTTCACCTTGTATACCCATTTACAACCAATTTCATGCTTCCCAGGTGGCAACATTACTAAGTCCCAAGTATGATTGGAATATAGTGCATCAAACTCATGTATCATTGCAGGTTGCCATGCAAGATCAATGGCTGGCTCCTCATATGATGATGGCTCCTTGTCATGACAAACATTTCTCACAAGAGCCTGACTATTAGGAGTTAGTAGATGAGAGAAAATATGGTGATTCACAGAAAATAAAGCATTTAGAGGAGAATAGTTTGTCTTAAGGTGAGGAAGGGAATGAAAATAGTCTTGTAGGTAGATAGGAAGTTTATGAGTTCTTTGTGACTGCCTTGTTGGTTGAACTTGTTCTTCATGTGTCTGTTCAATGTAGTATTGTGATGATGCATCATGTGGTGAAGAAATAGGTGTTGCAGAGGGTGATGGAGAAGCTACATGTATAGGTGGCACAAGATGAGAAGTGTTATCTGCACTCCTTTGATCACTCAGGTTTTCAGGAATCTGTGTGATGTTTGTATTATCAGAAGGTTGTTCACTTGGGGACTCAATGAAGGGGATTGGATAAGGGACAAATGATTGAGAAGATTTACTCATACTGACTCCAAAAGGGAAAATGGACTCATTAAACACCACATCCCTGGAGATGTGGATTTTTCAAGTGGCTAGACTCAGAACCTTGTACCCCTTTGTGTTAAAAGGATACCCAACAAACACATGTGGTGTTGTTCTGGGCTTAAACTTATCTCTATGTGGTATTGGACAGTAGGGAAACATAAGCAACCAAAGCTCTTTAGGTGAGAATATTTTGGCTTTCTTTTGTATAATAGTTCATATGAGGTTTGATTATTAATATAACTAGAGGGTAATCTGTTTATGATATAAGTGGCACAGAGGACACATTCACCCAATATCTTAATGGTAGTTTGGATTGGAAGAGAAGGGCTCTGGCTGTTTCAAGGAGGTATTTGTGCTTTCAATCCACCACACCATTTTGTTGTGGTGTGTAGGGACAAGTTCTCTGATGAATTATCCCTTTAGATTGAAATAGCATAGTTGCTTCTTTACTAGTGACCCTATACGAAAATTTAAATTGAATTAGTATTTCAAAATTTATATAAAAGTAAATTAAAATACTTAAAGAAAAGTGAAATCTTACATATACAGTCGAGACCCGATCCTCGACCCACCTTTCTTGATCCGTCTCTTTCTTCTTCTTTACAATATGCGTCTCCTTGAATAGCTCATCATGGTTAATTGGACGCCCCAACTTCTTTTCCCGAAAATAAATTAATTTAGTTAATAAACATAATATATATACTTTGAAAATTAAAATAATTTAAGCAATTACGTATAAATCTTCTTTTTATTGTCCCTAGGCTGATCGCACATACAGTGTGCAAGGAGCCTCCCCTCTCAGATGCGCGAGCTTTCTTTCCTTTTTCGCTCTTCTCTAAGAACTTTGTTGTAAGCCATTGCCTTTTCAAATCATCTCATAAATTTTGAACTAACCAGTCAAGCCTATTGTTCTTCTTTCTAGCATCGGAGAAAGCATCCGACTATCGCTTGCGAGCTTTGTGATGAAAATTTGCAGCCACTCCGCGCTATAGCGGTGTTCCCATAGGCACTTGCTCTGTATTTCAAAAGTTAAATATTATATGGAAATATCATAAATATAAATTATTAAACTGCTTAAAAGAACATTTATACCTTAAATTGATTGAAAATTTTCTCCTTCACCGAGAATGGGAAATTAGTCCAAGTCGCATAAGGGCCATCATAAAGCTTTCTGATGGCTTTGGTGATTATCCTCGTAGTCTTATTACTAGAGATGAACCTTCAATTTAATAATAAAAACACATTAATATCTTAGTAAAAACGTTACAAAATAATAAACGCAAAAATAACAAATAACTCTTACCCTTCACCCTCAGGGACTATGATGATCCTGCTATATTGATCATAATGCACTTCCTCGTCATCATCATCATCATCATTGTTCGAAGCATGTGTATCAGAGGCGTGTGTGGACGGTGTAGGGGGGTCAGAGCTACTACCTCGCGGGTGAAGGCCTGAAATAGATGGAGTCATTGATGAAGATGATTGTGATCCCTTTGACTGCGACATAGCTGGATGGACCCCAAGTGGTTGTGATACTGATGGCTGTGACCCGAGTGGCTATGCCTATGACTCGAGTGGCTGTGGCATGGATGGATCCGATCCATGTGGCTGTGATATGTAGGGATGTGATATAGATGGCTGCGATGCAGATGGCTGCGATCCACGTGGTCGGGAGGCAGTTGGACTGTATGTCGAACGTATAGTCCTATGGCCCTATGATGAAAGACCTGGTGTCTGGATGAAGGTGTAGGGCTCGTGATGTTTTGGCAGCTCAGTATAGCCGTGGGGTGGAGGATAAGACATAGGCATCTCTGAAGAGGCTGGAAAAGAGGAGTATTATTTTCTACCCTCCTCTTTCCCTTCCTAGCCTTTTCTCGACCCCGAGAACCAATAAGGTCATTGTTACCTTGACTCTTACCTTCCATCTGCATAATATAATACATATTTAGATTGAAACATATAAGAAACTAGCTATAAAGCGAGAGTTCTTTGAAAAACCAACTTTTTAAAGCTCATCGACGTATTGTTCCTCGTCCAAGAATTCTTCGTCCTCACTTATCTGAGCTTCATTAGTTGATTCTTCGTCCTCATTTTTTATAATTCTTACTTCATTTATATCAAATTCTTCCAATATGTGTTCAGGATATTCCAAATCATTTTCTAACTGATCGTCCACTATTTGGTAAACACTGGAGATATCGTTTTGATATGCAACATCTAACACATTCTCGACTTCCACCCTACCTACATGCTTAGTTTTAATTACAACCCTCCAATTGGACTCATTCCGCCGCAATGGATAAGGAGCATAATACACTTGCCTAACATTATGTGCAATTATGAAAGGATCATAGCGATCATACTCCCTCGTATGATTAACCTCAATTATGTTGTATTGGTATTGTACTCTTGTACCTCTTGTTGGATTTGGATCAAACCACTTGCATCTAAAGAGTATCAATTTCTTATATGGCCAACCTGTATATTCTAGTTCTATTATTTCTTTGAGCACACCATAATAATCAATATCTCCACTTGGTTGTATCACCACCTTGAACCCACACCCCGCTGTTGTTGCTATTTTTATTTTTAGAGCAATCTTCTGCATGGAACTTATAACCATTCACTACGTACTTAGACATTGTTGTGACCTGAATCCCAGGTCCCCAAGATATATCTTTCAAAAATTGATTTACACCATTATTTGGATTATTTACCTACATAGTGTTAAAAAAATTCATAAGTTAGCATAACTTACAAACATTATTTACCTACATAGTGTTAGAACATTATCAGGATAAACTTACAAATTGTTTGAACCACATATCAAATCTCGTATATACAACATCATGGCCAAATTGACCCACGAAGTGACTGTGACACATCAAATATTTTTAGTAGTTGCATCAAGATGTAATCACAGTAAATTTTATATTTTGATAACTAATAAATCAATACTTACTTGAGAAATAGTACAACTTCGGGGCAATTTAGCAACACATGAAGTGTAGCTGACTTGTACTCCATATCACTCAAACTTCTCTTTCTAACGTCCTTAGAAAATCGGTCTGGTTGATTGAATATGGATATTGGTGGATATAATGAATCATTCACACATTCGGCCGTGTGCCTATTGGGCCTATTCCTAGAACATGGCACGTTACTCTCAAAATAATAAGAACTAAAATGAGCAGTTTCCTTTGCAAGATAAGCTTCACATATAGATCCTTCAATCCTATTCTTCTGCTTAACAAATTATTTGCATTTTCCAATTGTCCTACATAATGTCATGTTAGCCAAGAACATTCAAATAAAATAGAAATTACATCAAACTTATAATATTATCTCTCAAAGGGATACATCCATCTGCATTGAACAGGACCTCCAAGTTGTGCCTCGTGTACAAGGTGGATTGGAAGGTGTTCCATAACATCAAAAAAAATACATGAAAATATTTTTTCCATCTTACTAGAAGTTACATGAATGTTCTGATCCATCCAGAGTAGGTGTTCTTCCCTTAATGTGGTAGAACACAAGTCTTTGAAAAATAAACTAATCTCTGTAATGCGTTTTCAGATTCTTTCAGGCAAACCACAAAATGCAATAGGCACTAAGATCTCCATGAAAACATGACAATCATGACTTTTAAAATGGCTCAACTTCCCTACCTCCATATCTCGTAATCATTCGGTTCCGCCCTTAAAGCTAGCTCCTACTCCCCCTCCTTCTCCTTTAGGATAGGATTCTCCTTGGTCCTTTTTACATAACACTCTCGGCCACCCAAGAAGACTAGCTATATTTCTCTTTATACGCAATATCTTGAAAGGCAAAGAACATATCTACTTTTTTCCAAGATTCGACGCATAACCCTCAGGCATCTTCAATTTCGTAAGTCAATCATAAATTTGTCATCTTTCCTCCAAAGTGAATGTGTAACTTGCTTTGGGCTTGAACACTTTACCATTGTTTGTTGTCTGCAAGTATAATTCAGGTCGCCTGCAATATTCTTGTAAGTCTATTCTAGCCTTTGGGTTATCCTTTGTCTTACCTTTAGCATCTATCACTGTGTTGAAAAAAAGAGACCAAAGTTGGTCGGTAACGTGAAAGTTTCTTTGACTAAGCAAGTCTGACCAGCTCAGTCAACTTGTTGACCAACTTACCGACCAACTTCGGTCGGTATTTTTTTAAAAATAAATGTAAAATATTTTTTTCCTAGTTTCCATCCAACTTTAGTTGTTTTTCTTTTTACCGATCAATGTTGGTCAGAAAAATTTGATCGATATTTATCGAATTTTTAGTAGTGACAGTGCGTAAACATCTGATTTGGGTTAATTCATCATTTCGTTGCATTCACTCTCATTGTTCCGCTTTTTTACATGTTGCCAAGTTATTATCACAAATGCTAGATAATGGAACTATCCAACTAATTGAAGTTACTAACATAAAGTGATAAGTGACTCATGTTAGTTACTAAAAACACTAAAATTCGGCGCTGCAATCATGAAAACCATGAAGTGTACGTACGTTGTTTTATTTTAGACTTAACTTTTGAGAGCTGTTAAAGAAATGAATCTAATCCATGATTACACTTCCTTTTGCTGTAAGCTGTTCCCTAGAAACATTTTTAAAAAGATTATTAGCACTATAATCTATATATATTTTGTTGTTGGTCCAATCAACTCATGACTTATTTATAGTTCATAACATATCCTCTAATTCATCCAACAAAAAATTAGATCTTGTGTAAGTCGGTACTGTAGTTGCTTTTACAAATTGCACAAAAGTACTAGTAATAATCATAAGTATTATGTTTTAAAAAATGTAAAGGTGTTCGAAAAATCATACTTCTAATTAAAAATGTTTGAACTCTATATACAGTAATATAAAGGTTATATATTTAAAATGTTTCTTAATTAATGACATCTTGAAAATAGACTATATGTATGATTGACGCCAAGTATAGATATTGGATGAAGATTGCATAGAGCCATTTGACTGATGACTTCACTACGAAAATACACTATATATCTGTATCTCCCTAGTCCCTACCAACCAACACGTATTTCTTGAAATAATTTGACAGCCGATAGCGGATTATTTACATTATTTTGGTATATGTCCTTGTCCCCAATATATAACCTAGAAGAAGAGAGTATTGACGAAATCAGGAAGTTGTCTATACATTCTAAATTACCAACTACAATATCTACATATATGTATTTTATGACCTAATTGATCATTTAGAGGCGTACAATTTTTTTGTAAGCGATGTTAAAAAAATTCACATAGCCTTTTATCTTTCTCTCGTCTAATAAAATAAGGTTTTATTCAAGTAAGATTCTATAGGGTAAAATAGAGAAATTGCTAATCAATACAGAAATATCGTAATATAAAAAAAATTGTATAAGCATTAAGCATTGATCCTTACATAATTGCTATATGTCAATTTTTCCAATTAAATTTTATTAATAAATTTTGTGTTAAGTAAAATTAAGACAAATTAACAAATTGAAATGGAGGAGTGCTACTTAGATCATCGATCGCGCCCAGTATCCTGTACCTATCAAATAAAAAAAAACTGTCTTATAATATAGTCCAAGCATAAGCTAACAAGTCGACTATGAAATTCCAATAAGATCATCTTAATTGGTTAAAAGTAAAAGATCAAATAGTGTCTGCAATTTAATTTAACCTTTTTGGCAAGACACGAAATGAGTAGTATGGTAAGTCACATCATATTCTGAGTAGCATGTGCCAAAAATCATCCAAACAATTAAGCTCTCAAATTCAACGGGAAATAAAACAAAAGCATCAAGTGTTGCTGCTATATTAATTTTTTTGTTGAAAAACAAAACACTTAAAAACATAGTAAAAAATAAAGAAAAAAGGAAGAGAAAGAAGGAAAGAAATTCCAAGTAAATCTGATACGCCAATCCAATATATTAGTGATAGGAAAAATTGGATCAAGCACATACTTATAAGCACAACTTAGATTAATACTTCACTTGAGATAAATAAACACACACAAATCACAATTTTAACATTCAATCAAATTTCAAATATATCTCTTTGAAACCCATAATTTCATGTCCATTTCAATATTTACAAACATTAATGTATTTGCGAATGCTATCATGTCTACACAACTTGTTATTCCGACAAAAATACAAGAATAAAAATGAGAAAAATTATTTACATTAAATAAATATGCAAAAGAGTATATTTCGCATACTATTTTACACCTAACCCATTCAAATAGGAGTAATATTTATTCACACATTAATTTGTGATATTTTAAAAATTTATGGTATAGATAGGGCGGATATCATTATTAGTGTTCTAAAAGGCATTTTCGGGGCGAGTCCGGGGCGAGGCGCATCAAAAACGCCCCAAGGCGATGGTGTGGGGTGAAAGTCTCAAGAGGCGTACGCCCCAACGTTTGAGGCGCGTTTTTTTTGTGAGGCTGCTTTTTCAAACTAAAACAAATTTTTTTGAATAAGTCCTCCATATAACACCCAAATTCTCAAAATTCTGCTTGGTAATTACTCAAATGTTAAAGAAACTGAAATGTATTAAATTTAAAAGTCAAGACCCTTTTTATTTATTAAAGCCCTAATTCATGGTCTTTCCTAGTTCTGCTAATATCTCCCAATCAAAACGAATATTCAATTTTTTTTTACGAATGCAAAGAGAACTCCATTCTCCTTCATAGCTGCAAGTTCAAAGTTCAAATTGCAGGTTTGTCATTCCTCAATGTAAATAACTTTATTCTTTATTGTAATTATATTATTTTAAAATATTAAAAATTAGGATTACGTCCCACGCCTCGCTGAGGCATATGTCCTCGCCTTACGCACACGCCTTTTAAAACACCGATCATTATATCTACAAGTTTAATTGAACACATAACTTTCGATGCACGACGTAATTTGTTTATAATTACAACAAATAGAAGATATAAACTGATAACCTCGAAAATATAATGAGTTCAATTTTAAGAACTTTAAATATTGAACTTATAAAGTTTAAATGCTGAATCTGCTCGGTATAAACAATTGTGGGTGTGATTGGTATGAAGAAAAATATTTTTTGAAAAATATTTTCCAATTTTCTCATGTTTGGTTGGTTTAAATATTTTGGATAATATTTTCCTCATCAACTCATTTTTCTCTAATTAGATAAAAATATTTTCTATATCAAGAGAAGACAACATTTTCCAAAACTGTTTTTCAACCTTCCCCACCCTATTCTGCATCCCCACGCGCACCCTCGCCCCCACTCCCACCTCACCCTAACTAAAAATATTATTATTAGTACTTTATTTTCATATTGTAGAAAAAGTACTTCTTTTTTTCTACAAAAATAAAAATATTTTCTTTATAACTCAAGCAACCAAAAAAAGGAAACTAAATGATAAAACAACTAATTTTTCATGAAAACATTTTTCATTTTCGTTCGTACCAAACACTCCCTATGCTCTATGCTTTTTTCCTAACAATGGTCCATGGCTTTCGTCAAAATATCAGAACTTAGGAACCAGCAATTGTGGTGGTCGTATCTTCCGTCCACGTGGTGCAATCGACAGAGAGTGTCTACGATGATCCTGTATAATTGGACCACGTATTCACATTCTGGAACAAACTCCACTATACACGTCCTACAAAGATCTACGTGCCCCGCTTTAGATGCCATACTTAACACTCCCTGCATTCCTATTGGCTAATAATGGGCCCCATCGGAAATCTCCTTCCGATAGGTTCTGTCACGTGGGGCTCACCCTAACCTAGCGCCACGTTTTATCACTAACCAATCAGCTCTCTGCGCTGTTTCACCTCTCTTCTCCCACGTGTTATTCACCCTCACACGCGTCCTCTCCTCTCTCTTCCCACTTATAAATTCACCACCTCTCCCTTAACTTTTCCTTACTTTTCTTCAACTTTAACAAAATCCCAAAACCTAAGAGATAAACTTTCGTATATTTTTCCTCTGAGATTGGAGTAATTATTAAGAGAGAAACGAAAAAAGGAAATGGATGGTAGAGGAGGGTGTTGTATTGCTAGGTACGCAAGGGGTGGTGCGTACGATATGTCAAAAGTGGACCGGATAATGCTCAGATTCAGACCCATCGCTCCCAAACCAGCCGCTGGTGGGTCTGTTTCCGGCGCTTCTACTCCTCCACAAAAGACTGAGGTTCCTGTTCGTACTAGCCGTTGGAAGCGAAGGTACGTTAAAGATAATAATAAAAACACTAGTAGCACTTCTAACAAGAGATCTAGTAGCGGAAGTCGTAGTCCTAGTGGTAGAAAAAGGAAGGCTACTTCACCTGAGGAAAATGTGTCCAACGGTAAGACTGTATCTGGTAGGCAAGCTGTAGTTACCTTACCCTTATTATCCGAGTCTCCTGAGCGGAAGGATTCTCCTGTCGATCATTCGGTAGGTTTGGTGAAAAAAACAGAAAATAATGCTCCGATCTGGTTAAACTTTGGTAGCCAAGGGAATAACAATAATGATAATAGTGAGTTGCAGGGTTACAGAGGGGTTGGTATGGATCGGTCAGTAGTGATGTTGCCTCAGCCAGTAAGGGTAGTGGGGTCATGGGTAAAGGTGGAAAGCGTGACTGACGCGTGGGTAGAAGGGTATGGGCTAGGACGTACGGATGAGGAGAAACTGGTAAATCTGGAACGGGACAGCTGTCCAGGGTTTGTATCAGACGGTTTAAACAGAGTTAGGTGGGCCAATAAGGCGTACAAGGGGATGGTAAGTGAGGGCGGCGGAGCAGAAGGGGAAGTAGTTGTTTGGCTGGTGATGAAAGAAGATCTACGGCTGCCGGAGGACAAAAACACGGCGCCGTTCACGTGCCAGGTTAGGGTTATTAGAAGCGGGAAGGAGAAAAACTCGCTGATTCTGCCGTGTGATGTGTGGAGAATGGACGGCGGCGGGTATGCATGGAGGTTGGATACGAAGGCAGCTCTCTCTTTGGGACGGTTGGTGAAGTAATATCAACTAAACCCAAAGGGTAAAAGAGTAAATCATGCGTCATCGGATAATACAACTGCCACCTTAGGCTTGTGTACGTACATGAAATAGCAAGGCATGCATTGCACGGTTGAACTGCATGCTTCTCTATCAAAAAGGAAATTGTAAATATTTTTAAAACTTTTTTAAGTGGAGTTGTCACTTTTATATTTCTTGATGATTTGGGTGATAGTAGATCTAGTTATGGTAGTTCATGTGTTCACAGAAGAGTGTGTTCGAGCCGCTCTTTGTTCTTTGGAGGAGATGTTGATAGGGATTTGTTAAATACTAGTATTACTATGTACTACTACTAATTTGAACCATGACAAGAGATGGTATTGTAACTAATCTGACCTGGGTTGCTTTGTTTGATGAATGAAGGAAGTAGACAATAATTTAGAATTTTTTTTTGTATCTTTGATTGTGTAATGAATAATCTATATATACAATTCATCCTATCTAGAAAGAATAAAAATTGTACAGTTGTCTAAATTCTATAGGCTATGATGTAACTAACTAACCACTATTATTTTTTACAATGTATATCACACACCTCACACATGTGAGGATTTATCTGATCAAAAAATAATATAATTTAGGTACTTAAATCTGGACGGTCAGGATTTAATCAATCAACCACCATCTGATTCCTGAGATAGTTCCATGTGTAATGCTTAGTTTTAGTTGATTGGGCGGTCTCTTATCAATTTAGTTTTGTACGAATTCTTCATTTGTGTCTGAGAGAACCCATCCTCTTCTTCGATTGAAAATTCCTTTTTCTTGTTTTTCTGATTATTTGAAGGATGATGAGAGTTAGGAATTCTTTCTTCAACATCCCCCTCAAGCTGGAGGGTAAGGAAGTTACCCCAGCTTGTCCAAAATAGAACGGTGAGAAGGATCGGAGAGGGATTTGGTGAAGAGATCAGCTAATTGAGAAGAAGAAGGGACAAAACAGAGAGAGGTAAGACCAGAAAGGAACTGCTACCGAACAAAGTGGCAATCAAGTTCAACGTGTTAGGTCCTCTCGTGAAAAATAAGGTTTCGAGCAATATTAATGACGGCTTTGCTATCTGAAAGAACAGGGACTGGTAAGGTGGGTGAAAGAGAAAGGTCACTGAGTAAACGGGTTAGCCAAGTTAATTCTGCAACAACTCGGCGCATCGACCTGTATTCTGCCTCGGCGGAGGAAAGACTAACTGAATCCTGTTTCTTGGATTTCCAAGAAATGGGTGAGCCACCAAGCAAGATATAGAAATCACTCACAGATCGGCGAGTGTCTGGACAGGATCCCCAATCGGCATCACAAAAGGCCAAGAGATCAAGGGAAGGCTGAGAATTTAGAATGATTCCCTGTCCTGGATCTAAAGCAAGATAACGCAGGACACAGAGGGCAGCATCAAAGGGAGAAAGATGAGGGCTTTGCATGTATTGACTGAGCTTGAGGACAACAAAGGATAGATTAGGCCATGTATGAGTGAGGTAATTCAACTTGCCCACAAGATATCGATAAACAGTTAGATTTGGGAGGAAAGGACTGGAGTCAGAATGCAGCTTTGAAGAAGACTCTAATGGAGAGGACACACGAGAATTGGCTTCAATTTGGAATTCCTTTAGCAAATCTAAGGTAAACTTTCTTTGACATACCATAATCCCTTCTTTTTCTCGCAATATCTCCATGCCTAGAAAGTAATGTAGATTGCCTAGGTATTTGACTTTGAATTCTGAATTCAAGAATGACTTAAGACCTTCAAATTCAATGGTATCATTTCCACTTATGAGAATATCATCCACGTAGACCGCAACAATAGATGTGAGAATGCATGTGCGTTTGAAAAATAGGGAGTAGTCATTCATGGAAGATGAATATTCTTTGAAACTTAAAGCTCCAGCAAGCATGGCATACCATTGTCGAGAGGCTTGTTTGAGCCCATATAAAGACTTTCTGAGGAGGCACACATGATTAGGACTAGGAGGAGATAGGCCTGCTGGAAACTTCATATAGACTTCTTCCTGTAGGTCCCCGTGTAAGAAAGCATTACTCATATCTAGTTGATAAATAGGCCAATCCTTCTTGCTTGGTACTGCCAATAGACATCTGATAGTAGTCATTTTGACTACTGGTGAAAATGTCTCCGTGTAGTCAATGCCCTCTCTTTGTATATACCCCCTCACTACCAGTCTTGCCTTTAATCTCTCGACAGTGCCATCAGAATTATGCTTGACTTTGTAAACTCATTTACAAGGAAGAGCCTTTTTCCCTGTTGGTTATGGTACCACCTCCCAAGTCTGATTCTTTTTCAAAGCTTCAATTTCAGAAAGCATAGCCTGGTTCCATCCTGGATGTGCAAAAGCCTGTGAAAACTTGGTGGGTTTTGAAATAGCTGAGATGGATTGGATGATGTGTTGGTTTGAGGGTGATAAGACTGTAAAGGAGAAGACATGAGGTTCACTAGGTTGATTAAAACAGGAAGAGGTAAGATCTGTTAAGTAAACATTGTTGCAAATGAAATCCTTTAGATGTGATGGAAATTTAGAGACTCTAAGAGACCTTCTGAGCACTGAAGATGGTAAGGGTGATGGAAGAGGGGAGTGACTAGAACTGGAGGGTGTGGAAAAAGGAGAAGGTGAAGAGGAGAATTGAGTAGGAGAAAGTGAAGGTGAGAAGGGAGAATGAGTGATTGGGGAAGCAGGCATAACAGGTTCACTAGATAAGGGAGGTGAGGATGCAATATGAGGAGTGAAATATGTGGGTGTAGGATAAGGAAAAACGGGAGATGGAATAGAGCTTAGTGAGGCAAATGGGAATTTGGTTTCATGAAACATCACATCTCTAGAAACCAAAATTTTCTTGGTGTTTAAGTCTTAACACTTTGTATCCTTTTTGCCCTAAAGGATATCCCAAGAACACACAAGCTTGTGCTCTAGGCTCAAACTTTCTTCTACCATTAGACAATGTAGACACATAGCAAAGGCATTCAAAACTCCTAAGAAACTTGTAAGCAGGATGTTTGTTGAAGAGGATGAAATAGGGTGATTGTCCTTTCAGAACTTTGGAAGGCAGTCTATTGATTAAGTATGTAGCAGTCAATAGACATTCTCCCCAGTACAAAATAGGAACATGTGACTGAAACAGTATAGCTCTTGCCATTTCCAATAGATGTCTATGTTTTCTCTCAACAATTCCATTCTGTTGAGGTGTCCCCACACAACTCGTTTGATGAATTATACCATGAGAAAGCAAAAATGCTGCCTCTTGTGAACCTTTGCCAAGTTCAAAGGCATTGTCATGTCTTAATTTCTTCACTTTGACTCCAAACTGTCTTTCAACTATGACAAAAAAATTCTTTAAAACTGCAAAAGTATTGCTTTTAGTGCTTTAATTTGTCCGAATTCTTCATTTTGTGTATGAGAGAACCCAACCTCTTCTTCTTCGATTGAAAATTCCTTTTTCTTATTTCTCTGATTATTTGAAGGATGATGAGAATTAGGAATTCTTTCTTCAACATGCTTTTGCATTTCCAACATAAGACCCTTTTAATTTCATGTTTAATTTGTTGTACCTTTAGCTTTATCATTACTTTTACTTTTTTTGCTGTTACGAAGATAGGACAATAGAAAGGAAATTGAACGTGGTTGTCCCCGGTAGGGGAACGTATGACAAAATATCCTGCTGTGATATGGAAATCTATTTCTTACTAAAGTAGATCAGGGGTGGGCATATATCGGGTAAAATCGATAACTCGAACCGTTAATTATTTATTGGGTTATCGGTATTGGGTTATTGGGTTAACAGTTCGGTGACGAGTAAAAAAAAATTATTGGGTTATCTGTTTGGGCTCGGTTTGCAATTCTGTTATTGGGTAAAAACTGATAGCCCAATAAGAATTAATTAATTTACTAATTTATCCTTAAGTATATACATACTATACTAGGGTTTTATAATTCATTTTCCCTATTATTTCTCAATTCTCGGTAAGTCAGTTTCTCAATTTTTTGCCGCACCCCTACGGCCCAACCTCAGCATTTCTCCGCCTCACCACGGCTCACTCCCTCACCAGTTCTCCGCCTCACGACTCACGCCCTCACCTGTCACCAGTCACTAGTCAGCCCGTCAAGACTTAAGCCGACGTCATTTGTCAGTCGCATCACGCCCTCAGGTTGGACATGTGTTTCTCTCTTTTTTTGAACAAATCTAAAATTGTAAAACACTTATAATTTTAACAAGTGTTTCTCTTTTTGAAATATTAAGAATCCTAAGCAGTAAACTTCTGTTTATTTGATACATGGGTTAGCCAGTTTCTGATATTATCAATTCATAATTTCTGGTAAATATTTATATAGATTATCGTAACATAACCTGTAGCTTAAAGACTTGATTGTGTAACGTCGTCTTACTATTTTATCCCTTTCATAATTTTTTCACCTCTAGTTAAACATACGAATCATATTCCATGTTTTATTATCAATACAATCATATTGCTTTTTGTAATCCTATATTTATGCATCATAAAGTTGTCAAAGACAACGGAAATTTGATCTATTTCTTGACTTCTGGCTTAAGATAATTGAGAACTGGACAGTTTTATATGTTGCGAAATTATTTTAGTTGTTTTATCTTATCGGGATAACCGATAACCGATAATCAATATCTTATCGGTTTGTTTATCGAGTTATGATATTTGTAAACCGATAACCGATAGACAAAACCGATAATATTCAAAACCGAATCGAACCGATCGACTCCCACCCCTAAAGTAGACTGAAATCATTTCTTGGGTTTAATAATTTGTGTACACGAACTCCTTAAAAGAATATTTGAACCTTACACTTAATTATGTATGATGTATTATTAAGAGTTGATAGGGGTGATCGGTATTTTTTTTTTTTATTTCTTTTGTTTTCCATTCGACATATGACACTAGCATTGAAGTCCGATTTTTTGCTTTCAATTTGCACGGTCCTGCACAGTGTAAACGCGCCCTTGGGTTAAGTATATTAGTATACGCACTTAGACAAGACAACTACCACCTCAGCAAGATAAAAAAGAACAAATCAATATGCATGGAGTACTATTTGATTTTTTTCTTTTTATTCTTATAAGTCGTTTTAAGATACAGGGCAGAGGGAGATGAATGCTAGTTTATACTCCTTCAATATTGAAAATGGGTTAAGGAAAGAAATGAGTTTGAGCATGAAATATCATATTCACAACCTAAATGATCTTGAAAATTTCTGTCTTACTTTTCTTTTCCGTTAACTCTTATGCAATCAAGCTTTGAAACCACATTAAGTTTTCATATTAATGGATATCCAAGCAAAAAGGAGAAACAGACATGAGTATCTGTCTCAAAATGAATGAACCTTTTAATAATTAGGAATATCTTTTCATATAGCTTTTAAGTATTTTGAATTATTAACTATTGCGATTTAAAAATATTTTTTATGTAATTTTTAAATATTTATTTTAAAAATATTAATGTAATCATGTCCGAATTCAAGAAAAAAATAATAGTCAATATGACCATTACACTCCGATAAAAGGTTCAAACAAATATATATATTACCGTGGTTTGAAATTTTTTGGAATATATTCTTTTTCTTTTTTCGTGAGTGGGATACTTGCGTGTTCTTTGATTCTGAACATGTTGGGAGTGAAGTAAAGTCGGGTAGGCGTACATGTTGTTAATTTCCGAACTGTTGGGCAGTTAAAGACACCCATCTGGCGATATTTCTGCAAGATATCATCGAAACGCTGACCCTTTGTAATAATCCAAACTAATATTATTTGCTTAAAACGGACCTCATATTGGGCTTATTTTGAAGTTAAGAATTAAAGTATCAAGACTTCACTTATAGGACTCACCTGGGTTGTTGTCAATTAAATAGCATCTTTTGCATCGGATGTACACCATTGCACGTCTAATTAGTGACTTGTTAATTTGAAAATACATCTTTTTCGTTTTATTTTGCACCTAACTTATAGAGAGTAACTACGCATGATCAGTGAAGATGATGATTTCAATTTACTCAGTGTGTGTTTGGTATAAAGGAAAATGTTTTCTTGGAAAATAAGTAGTAATCTTGTTCATTTTCTGGTATTTGGTATGCAAATCAAGAAAAATATTTTCTCAAGAGTATTCATAAATAATTTTGATACAATAAACATGAGGCCATAAACTTTCGAACCAACAACCTTCCGAACCCACAAATTTCATAAACTTCTGAACCGCAAAACTTTCGAACCCGTAGACTTTATAATTTCTAAACCCATAAACTTCAAAACACATAAATTTCTGAACTCATATCTTTGGAACTTGTAAAATTTTGAACCTGAAATCGAAAGATAAAAAAAGTAAAACTGAAAATATTTATTAAAAAAATATTTTTTCTCGGGGGGTGGGGGTGCAGAAAAAAAAAAA
>ML282371.1:0-43690 GCA_005239495.1 Nicotiana undulata | reverse complement strand
GGGGTGCAAGAAAAAAACAAAAAATTTCGAATTAAAAAAAAAAAAATTTTTTTTTTGCGGGTGGGTGGTGACGAAAAAAAACCTTTTTGGAGAAAGCATGAGGTGGAGTTAGGTGGGTGGGTGTGGGGGTGAGGGTAAGAAATAGGGTGGGAAAGGTTGAGAGGAGTTTTGAAAAATGTTTTCCTCCAATTGAAGGAAAATGAATTGATGAGGAAAATATTTTTCAAAATATTTAAGCCAACCAAACATAAAAAAATTGGAAAACATTTTCCGAAAAATGTTATCCTTCGTACCAGACACACCCTCAATGTTCATTGGATTGTATATGTTTTGGCCACTAGTTAGCTTATTTCTTATATAGATTTTTAGATCTTACAAACAACAATGTGAAATTCCAATAGAAAGAGGCTGATGTCTATGAGCATATCATACATAACGTGACGCGTCTAAGAGCGTTAAAATTAAGCAGCAGTCAGAGTCATCACTATTTCGCAAAAATCGACCTTCTATGGAACTCTTATATATTCATACTTCCTGTGGACATATAATTGGCAAGTATTAATTAATGATAAAAAAGTCATTCATAAGATGTCCCAGTAGGCCACGGCGTTGTTCTATATGCTTGGCTTGTTTTTGGTAAGAGGTTGATAGACGTGTAACCACTGGCGGAATCCAAAGTAGTATTGCACTTTGCTCATATATATCCTGTGTGGAACTCCTTGTGAAAATTGATGGTACTTAGACTCGCGACAGCTGACCCATTCTTTGCAAGTGTCATTTCATGGCTAATACTTGTTGCTTCACGTCATGTGCCTATATTACGGGATTGCATAATTAGCTAGTAATGACGTGCATTCAAGCGCCAACTAAAAAAAAGGATGACACCTACAGCTCATGTGTTGCGGTCAACTCGGCGAAAGGTGTACCTTGCATGTGCGTCGGAGTTATGGTACTTAGACTCGAGGCGCCAAGCTGGGGTTGTCTTGTCCCTACTGCTTTCGATAGTAATGGAACACTTGTTCCATTTAAGTTTAATCTTGAGATTGGAATAGGAACTGCTGCTGCCTTTGATTTTGATTTCCGTTTGGTCTTTGGTGTTACATGGTGTGGGCCATTTGGCTACGGTAACTTGGCCCAGGCCCAAGAGTGTGTTATTTGGTAAAGCTCATTAGGTAAAAGAAGACTGGTGAAGGGCAATTTAGGGAAAATGGGTAATAAAAAAGAAAGTTACAAGGGTGGAAAAGAAATAGAAAAGTTTGCTGCTATAAAAATACACTCTCACACACTTTTAAATACGCAAAAATCACATCAGCAGCTAAAAATCCTAGAGCTCCATATCTGAGTTCCAAAGTTTTTAAGAAAAATAACAGAAAAACTTCAAAAAATAGGAGAAAAACGGAGATTTTGAAGTTGCTTTCAGATTTTAATTCATCCATTTGATAATTCTGGGATTTTTCAAGTGATTGAGTTGTTAAATGTGCTGATTTGTTGATTCTGCTTGTTCCTGGGTTTGCTGAGCTTCATTCTTCATCTCTGTTGCCTTTATTTGGTTATTCCAGCTTGTTTTTAAGTCTAGGTACACATATATAAACTTGTACAATTTTGAACTTTAGCATAATCAGAATTCTCTATTATTTTTATGAGTTTCAGCTGTGTTATTGTATTCATGTGATGCTCATGTTCACATATAATCGAGATGTTTATACAAATTGTTTGAATATGAATTTTAATTCGAATATGTTCCTGACGATGGTTGAAACTTGAAAGTGCCTAGTAGTTAAGCTCATGACAGGGAAGGGACTTTACTGCAATGAACATGGCTGTAATTCATAGATTTGGCCACTAGCTGGTCAAATCTGTAAATCACAAAGCCAAAACTGGGCCTTCAGAGGTATTTTGCTCCAATACAAGTATAATTTCTTATGTTTGGAACTGTAATATGAATTTGTGACATGTAACTTTAATTGAAATGATTTGTGGAGCTAAATGTTAGAGTTTTGTTAGATTAAGATTTGAGTGCAAGTACAAATACAATGAGGATGATTTCAATCAATTATATTCCTGTTATGTGTAAAAAAATGTTCGACAATTAGTGTTAAAAATATTAAATCTAGATTAAGTGTGGATTCTGGAATTTGAGTTGTTTGTTTTGCTCTGATGAAGCCTGATTATGGGCCTGAAATTCAGAAGGGTCCTGAAACCCAATGTTACAGCCAACCTAGTGGTGCAGGGTCAAATGGACCCACTGTTGGTTATACGTGTAAAGAGATAAATAGGTGTAGGCTTAATGGGGCTTTTGCATCTATACCCTTTTTTGGTCACGTTTTAACTTATGTCCGCTTTGCAAAAACAATTACAAGCGTACCCACTTTTCGCATAAACTTCAGGCATACGGGTCTGAAGTAGCAAAGGCAATCACACATAACTTCAGCATTCTAGGCGTTTTCAAAAACTTCAGCAGAAGTGCTGAAGTTATTTAGTTCAATTGCAAAAACTTCAGCACTAAATAAGCTGAAATTTTGTCCTAAATTAATTAGTTTTGTCATAAAGCTTTTTCAATAACTTCAGCAGAAGATGCTGAAGTTATTTAGTTCATTTGTAAAAACTTCTGCATAAATAAGTTGAAATTTTGTCTTGGCTTAATTAGTTGTCATCAATCCTTTTCAAAAACTTCAGCAGAAGATGCTGAAGTTATTTAGTTCATTTGTAAAAACTTCTGCATAAATAAGTTGAAATTTTGTCCTGGATTAATTAGTTGTCATCAATCCTTTTCAAAAACTTCAGCAGAAGATGCTGAAGTTATTTAGTTCATTTGTAAAAACTTCTGCATAAATAAGTTGAAATTTTGTCTTGGATTAATTAGTTGTCATCAATCCTTTTCAAAAACTTCAGCAGAAGATGCTGAAGTTATTTAGTTCATTTTAAAAAATTTCAACAGAAGATGCTGAAGTTAATTAGTTCATTTTCAAAAATTTCAGCATAAGATGTTGAAGTTATTAAGTTATTTGTAAAAACTTCAACACTAGATAAGTTAAAGTTTTGTGCTGGATTCATTAGTTTTGCAATAAAGATTTTTCAAAAATTTCAGCAGAAAATGCTGAAGTTATTTAGTTCATTTGTAAAAATTTCAGCACTTGCAGGTATCAAGAAGGCGGCGCCTGAAATTATAAAAATTAGGATATAGATTAAATAATTTTAAAAATATAAATATAGGTTAAATGGGGGCGACCAAATAGAGCGCCCGCACAATTTTTACAGGCTTAACACTTAGAGCCCATTTCGTTGTTATCTAATTCACCAACAGAGTAATACCTCCTTGCCCAAACGTCCAAACAATTTTCTTTAAACAATGAAGAGGGACATAATTGCATAATGCAAATGCCTTAATGGATTTAAACAATTTTGTCAAAATATCCTCATTTCTTACATATTCAATTATCAGGTTGTAGCGAAGACCAGGTTTAATACATTCATTTCAAAACAAATTAATTGTAGGCTCCTTGCTCTCCATTATCCAATATACATTTTTTCGCATAAAATAAATTCCATAATGCTTCCCTTTTCGCTAGTCTCAAATTTAGGGATTACAAATAAAAGACTTTTGAAAATCATAGAATGCTTTAGGCGCGATTCAATTTATTTTTGTGATTATGTACACGTTCGCGTGGCATAATTATGATATTCGAAATAAATCAAAGTACGTCTTCGTGCAAATTTGACCAAACAATCGTAATAAATAATAGAGTGTTATTAATCGTCTACATGTCTGGTATGATCATAAAGCGACCACCTTAAAATCGCGGAATCCGGGAATGTCTAACACCTTCTCCCGGATTAACAAAATTTCTTATACCGGTCTTTTGTGTTTACTTTAAGTAGAGTCAAATTTCCTTGATTTGGGATTCAAAATAAATGGCGACTTGGGACGCCGAAAATAATTATCCAAGTGGCGACTCCAATTAAATAAATTAATCTCATTTCAATAATGTCACTTAAATTGGAAAAACTCCTTTCCCCGTAAAAACGAGGTGTGACAGCTCTGGCGACTCTACTCGGGATAAGAACTCAGAACTTCTGGTTCAGGGTTCAAAATTCGAGCTTGTAATGTGATCTATACTTGGGTTTATTGATAGTTTGATATTATTGTGTTTGTGGGCCTAATGTGCTAAGTGCCGCTCATTTACCGCTTTGATATTACCTGAACTTTATTAAACTGTCTTCTTACGCCTCTTTTCCGAGTCTTCTGAATTTATGGTGCACACGTGCATGTGGCCCACTTTTCTATTAGAGGTCATACCAATTAGAACGAGGTTGGGTCAGTAACTAGGTCGGGTGTACTTCCGTGCTCCCGGTACGTTGCCCCCACCTCGGCTCGAGTTGTCCGCTTGGGTAAGTCAGGTCTAAAACACTCCCCCCAAGAGTTAAACCTAGAATAGCAAAGCCTCTTGCCGGATCCCTAGTAGGAATATTTGTTTGCATCACGTGCATTTGATTTTGGGGACTCAACACAGGGCTTGAGTCTATCTAGGATAGATGTACCAAAAATTACAAGACCATCCTAATGCATCTTACGTTCTACTTGTGCATTTTGTTTGATCTGGTTTGCATGTTGACCAATTTCTAGAATAGGGACAGAAAATTGAAAAATAACAGTAATGAGAGGTTCGAGAAAATTCACCTGGTTTCCAAAAATTTCGATACTCAAAAAACCCTGAAACTCTGCCAATTTTTTTTTTTTGAAAAAGTAAAGAACCAAAATTTTCAAGTGTTATGTTTCCCCTGTTCTGCCCGAACTACGCAGGTCTGATTCTCACCGGATGTGAGATATGTAGGCAATCTTCACCTTGTCCCGCCCCAACTTTCAAAATATTTCAAAAATAGTTTCCTTCAATTCCTTCTATAGAAGTCACTCCTTAGAAAATCTCACATAATAATTTTTAAGCCGAAAAATATTTTCGTTGTTTTCGTAGTCTTTCGTTCGAAAACAAAATGAAAACAAACAAAAGAAAAAAGAAATCAAAATCCCAAAATATGTTTTGTTCTTCTTTATAAGTCTCTCTCCCAAAATTCCAAAACAAAATATTAAAAAAAACCCAAAAAATTCTCTTTCTTCTTTAGAAGTCTCTCCGTCGTAAATTTCATAAAGAGAAAAAAAAATTTGAATTCCAAAAAAAAAATTGTTTTTCTTCGAAAATTTAAAAGAAAACTCAGAAATCCGAAATTTTTTGTTAGAAGTTTTTCTTTCGAAAAATTCAAAGGCAAAGTTCAAAATTCAAAAATATTTTCTTCTTTAAAAAGAGAGAAAACGAATTAATATCCAAAGAAATATACATTTTTCTTTCTACTTTCGATATTTCCAAAATTCAAAAAGAAAAGAATCCTTAGAAGTTTTCCTTTCAAAAAAATTGAAAGAAAATAAATACATAATAATTTTTTTTTAATTTTTCTCGATCTTTGTGAACTACGTAATGATCTGATTCATGCATCGTTATGATACATAGGCAATCCCCATCGGATGTGATTATAGTCGTAAACAAAACTGAGCAAAAAATCAACAAAAAGAGAGAGAAAAACAAAGAAAAAAAACAAAGAGTGACAAAACAAAAAGAGAAAACGAAGAACGACAAAAGACAAAAATGAAAAACCAAGACGACAAAACAAAAGAGAAAAAGAGAACAAGAAACGGAAGAAAAGAGTACATACCTTTAAAAGTAGGCATGAAAACGGGACCGTTGGAAACACATGGTAGAAACGTTTAACTGCTTTGGTTCATTGCATCCCAACGTACGATTTCTTATCTATTAAATATTTCAAAAGTAACAAGGTTGTTGTGCTTGCAATTGAGCCAGGTTCTATTCAGGTGGTTGGTTTTTGTTTGTAATATGGCTTCCAATCCCTACTCCACAAGATCTAAAGGAAAGGTTTCAATGGCCTCTGAAAGCAATCTACACATTATCAGCCCCGAGGATAGCCCCACACCGGCTATTTCAGAACCAAAATCAGCAACTATTGAAGAAAATAAGATGTTCCGTCCCCACATATTGGAAATGTGGGACGCCTGGTCTAATGGTAGGGAACCGCCGAGTGAAATTCCTGGGTTACGTGAGATGATCCTAAGGTCGAGTGGGGCTACCAACGTCCCTATGAACAATCTGTTTATCCCATGTCGGTACCCTCCAATATCGTCTAACGCTCCCGACATGCATTCTGTGGTTCGCCCCCAGACGTCGATTTTCGGGGCACATCTTGCATTGTTCTCCGCAGCGCGGCTCAGTGGACCGTGCACATGCCGTGTTTTGAACCTCCGATATTCACATTCCTGGGCCCACAATTTCAGCAGGATATGACCTATATCATTCCGAACTCATACACTCAACATCCACAGTATGAGTTTCTGACTGAACCAGAAAGAATAGTCAAAAATCTCGAGCAAGAAGAAATAGCTCGAAAAATAAAAAGCCTGGAGCAGAGTTTAAAGAACATACAGTCCGCCGATTGCTCATTTGAAAAAGGTATTGTAACCAGTTAAGGGGCGCCAGTGGAAAAGAGGAACTTTTGATGGCATACTTTGGAGAGAGTATGGTAGGAATTGTCTCTGAATGGTATATGGACCAGGAAATAGTTCACTGGCGCATATGGGACGACCTTACCAGAGATTTTATCTGTCAATTTCAATACAATGGATATTGCTCCGAATAGAAACTCCCTATTTAATCTGAAAATGAAATCCACGGAAAGTTTCCGTGAGTATGTGGTTAAGTGGCACGATCAGGCTGCCCATGTGAAGCCTCTAATGGATGAGATAGAGATGGTCGCAGTTTTCTTGCAGTCCCAAGAGGCCGATTATTTTCGGAACATGATGTCTTCCATGGGAAATCCAATTGGCGAAGCCATAAAAACTGGGGAAATAGTTGAAAATGGGTTGAAAATAGGAAGCATATTGAGTCAGGCATCCCTTAAAGCAACATCGCAAGCCATCCGAAATGGATTGGTGGGTCTAGCTAATGAGAGAAAGAGAGAAGAGGGAGCCATGATGGATTCAAGCTCGAGGGGGTCTCGATGTTATTTAACCATTCTTATATGCCACCCCGAACCCCATAACATTACTACCCACACCACTATGCTGCATCCACCATGGCACCGCCTCCCTATGCGGTGATGAACGCACAACCTTACATACGGCCCCAGCAAAATTACAATCAAAACTAAGCTCCACCTCTCAGAAATAATCATCCTTACCAACGCCATATAATCCTCGCCCACCACAAAATACACCCCAATATAATACATATCCTGAAAAGCCTCCCAGAAGAAACCATTTCACCCCCATCGGTGAATCATACTCGAGTTTGCTCCAGAAGCTAACCCGATTGGCTTTACTGCAACCCGTGGCTCCGAATCGGCCTAATTTTGAGTCTCTAACATACAATACTGATGCCATATGCGCATACCATTCAGGGGTGGTAGTCCATAATACATAAGATTGTTGGACCCTCAAGAGGGCGGTTGAAGACTTGATAGAAGCTAAAACAATTATGCCGAGGAACGAGGAGGCACCCAATGTGACCAATAATCCATTGCCTGCTCACAATGACGGGCCAGTTATTGGTATGATATGTGATGATAAAGAATTTAAACTTGCACTGAAGGCCATTGTTTCCATCGCTAGTTCGGAGGCAAAACCTAAAGCAACAGCAAAACCGGCAAAAAGCTAAAAAGAAAATAGTTGAGGACCCCTAGGTCGTTGAATCGAAAGTTGAGACGACACCTGCCAAAAATTTGATTCTTTATATTCCAAAAGCCCCGAGGAAAGAATTTTGATGAAACGAAAGTTACATTGAACGTACCAAGATGTACGTATCCAAAGGAACACATGTAGCGCGGCGGCCGATAATATCACCAAGGATGACTGATTCCGTGGTTATCAGTCCTGCACTACAAACACTGATGAAAGATCCTATGGTCCCTTGAAATTATAGTAAGAAAATCCAGGGAGGGAAGTGTGCACATGCTTCAATTATGGTTTTCACCTAGATGATTAAAATGGGTACAAGCCCGGAAAGGGGCTCAGGGCATCCCTGCATGGAAAAACTGAGCCAATTTCGCCTGTCGTGAATGAGAAGCCTTTTGGTTTGGGTTTCCAAGCTACATTAGCTGACAGAACATGGGCTAGCAAACGCAAAGAAAATGGGTGGGTCGTGTAACAACCCATCCCACATCTCTCCCGATCATTTGTCAAACAAAAGTATGTGGAGAAGAAGAAGAGGCCTTCACGACTGAAGAAATTAACGATATCTGCGAAGCTCTAAAACAAATGCTATATGAATCCGACATGGTCCAACTAGGGGAAGGAACGATCCGTGCTGAAGTGCAGTTATGGGACCAGATTTCAAGCTCCGAAACTGGGAGGCTACCATGTTCCCCGTCAGACGGTAATCCCGGTAGTTCTATCTTGCTATCATTTCTGTATCACGGGTTATTTCAGGTATAACTCGAGTGTTTTTACTTTACTACCTTTAAATTATTATGTAAACCCTTATATCTTTCAATTCAATGAAATGAAATCAATATTTCATAGTTCATATATGTCTTTTTTTTCCTTCTAATTTTGCTATTTTTCTTATCTTTTTCTTTTCAGTTCTAATAACACGGACTTTAATAACATGGCATGCTTGCGGACTTCTTACTCAGATCCTAAAATGTTTTCTAACTTTGAAATAATGAATCAAGATTCGGAATATGACGACGATGAGGACAAAGCAAGACGAAAAAGCCCGAGTTTGTGTTGATTATTAGAATTTGAACAAGGCGAGTTCCAAGGACAACTTTCCATTAACAAAGATCCACATTCTTATTGACAATTGTGCTAAACGCGAGATACAGTCTTTAGGATTGTTACGCTGGGTATCACCAGTTTCTAATGAATGAAGATGACGAGCCAAAAACACAACACAAAATTATGCTCGCTAATCGAATATATGGATGTTCAACGGGACGGGACAAGACAAAATTAATGGGACGGGACGATATTTAGCCGAGACGGTGGTGGGACGGGATGAAACGGAACGGAACAAACGGAGCGAAATGGTAGGCCCGTCCCGTTCCGCTAACAAACGGGATGGGACGGGACGGAACAAGACGGGATCGCGGGCCTTAAGTGCCCTTTTTTAATAAAAAATTTCTTAACCATTAAGTTTGGCAACGACTATTTTTTTGATAATGACTAAGTTTTTAAAGTTTGCAACGGCTAGTTTTTTGACTCATTTAATAAACTTAAAAATTAAACCGAAATTAGAAAACTAAGTAAGGAATTATAAAATATTAAAACAAAAGACTTATAATAAAATATTCTAGTAATTATAAATTTATAATAGAGTTATAATTTATTTAATATAATTTCAATCCATTAAGTAACTAAGTAAGAGTGTTAGACAATTCAGAAAAAAATTCAACACTTATAGCCTTTTATTTTATTAATAGAACTTTCAAATCCAACATACATATATAATTATCATATATATGGGGATTGGAGTTAAAAAGTATTTTTGTAGTTTCTAGCTTGATTTCTATCCTGGAGAATCAACAATCGAGAATTGTGTGATTAAAACAAAAATTAACTAAGAATATAGAGTTAATTGACTAATGACAATCGAACAAAATTAGCAAGGATGATCAGTGGGAGAAAAATAGGTGTTGATTGGATAGGTGCAAGATAATTGTCGGGGATTTATGTTAAACCTCACATTATTACGATGATGTCACGTCCGATTTGTCGTAAGATAATTGACATCAGTTCAGAGACAAGATTATTTTGATGTTATATGTATTATGCTATTTCAAACAAGTGATAAGTAAATCCATGAAGGTGAGACGGTAAGCAAGTCAAAGAAAATGAGTTTTGTTGGTGATTGTAAATTTGGGATAAAAATACGGTCCGAGCTATAATACCCGCTATTTATGGACTAGTGCGATACAATGTACCACATGTTGATACCCAATTTTCTCTCATATTTTTTTTCAAAATAGAATATTTGCATCACCATTTAGCTTACAAACCTATACAAGCATTTTTCATAATTTTCCATAATTTTTAGAAGCTCTAAATTAATTTCTTTCTGCATTTTATTATATAAATATCCAATAATTATTCTTCTAATTATTTTTATGATGATTTAATCATCCAAAATTATTATTTACACCAACATGTACGTTTCATAATATTATATTTCATTTTTCTATAATTGCATTTGCATTTTTAGGCTAATTGCACATTTTGCAATAATAGCCTATATTCATATATAATTACATTACTTGTCCAATCATTTTAGTACACAAATAATATATTTTTTTATTATTCATTAATTACTTTTATAAATTATTTTTGATAAATATTTGGTATTTAAACAATAGCCTATTTTTAAACCAAGTTCGGGCCAAATAAATGGTCCAAAACCCTCAAACACCTAGTCCAAATACCCCAACCCAAACCAAAATGACCCAACCCTCTAAACACGGTCGCGACCCACCTAAGACAACCCGACCCACCCCTCTTAAAATCCTAGCTGTTGATCTCTATGATCAACGAGCCACATTTAATCCCCCTTTGAATTATCCCATCACCCCCAAATCCTAACCATTCCCCTCTAATCGCCGGCCTCACACTCTCTCAACCTCCCCTTCTTCTTCAACTAAACCCTAACTGCCGCCCCCTAAAACCTTCTCCTAATCCCACTAAATATGGGATTCGATTGTCATTTCTTGCCATATCTGACCCCCTTTTGGTACTGGTTGTTATCTTATGGTATTATCTAAGTTCTTGCCTAACATGGCAAGTAAATATCTTCCGACATCGAACCAAAATGGTTTAAATCTCTGATTTTGAGCGTTATTTCGTCTATATACGTTCTACGCTGCTATGTGAGTCCGATTTTTTGTTTAGATTCTGTTGACTTACACTTTTCGTAAAAACTAGGGTTTATAGATTTCTCTCTTAAATTGATTTTCAGATTGATTTGCATGTTTATTTTCCTTGTTTGTTGCTTAATTTACTCGATTTCCTTGTTTGTTGCTCGATTTTTACTACTATATAAACCCCTCCCCCATTCACTCTTGGACAGACTTGAATCGCTAAAATTTCCACCGAAAAAACCAAGGTTTTTTACTCTGTGTTCGTTTATTCTCTTGTTCTATTTTGGCTCTTGGCCGGCTGAAAGCCAAGGCCATCGGATTTCCTATTTTCCGACCTTCCTTGGGTATGAGCATTGCAATGGGTTCTTTGAAGCCCTTGGGAATTTGACGCATTTGAGGTTCTGGGTCATATTGTTGTTCATTTCTTGTTTGTCTTCCTGTTGAGGAATAACTGCTTAGTACTCAACCTTTGCAATGTTCATTCTCTTGTTAGCATATCCATGTTTCTGAAACTGCATGACTTAATGTATTTTCTCGACTCTATTTATGTGTGATTCTTTTATGATATAAACCTTTCTAGCATTGACTCACGCCTAAATTGTTAGTCCTAAAAATGTATTTGTGTTTAACTTAGGTAATTTGGGAAATTTGGAGTTTGTTTAGCTTCATGTATTGGTAATTTGAGTGTTTACACTGGTTACATGGCCTCATTCTGTTTTCTGCCTTATTCTGGGTTTCTATAATGATTAATTTATATCATTAGTATGCCCTAATATGTTAAAACCTTCATTTTAGCTGTAATTTACTCCTATAACCATGTTTATAACTTAGTATGTTCTTGCCTTGCCCAATTCTGCACTCATAACAGCTAGTTATCTTAGACTAGTCTTTCTTGACTTGTGTCCCCCTATAATATGTGATTCTATTGCCTTGTTGGTACAAGTTGCACTGCTTAATCCCTGTTGTTTAGCATAATTCGACCTTTTAATGTTAATTGTTCTCTTGTTAGCTTGATGCTCCTTTGCTTACCAATATGTAACAAAGGTACCCTTCCCCAATGTGTTAAGTGAAAACTTGCAGCATTAACATGTTTCTTGAGTTCATGCATCCTCTGTGTTGATATGTTCATTATGTGATCACTTTGTAACGTTTGTTTCTAAAAAATGCAAATACGCTCTTCCAAACCCTATTACTTTACTACTATTTTCATTGGTTGTTTACCCTATTCTAAACCTATAATTCTTGGCCGCCTGAAAGACAAGGCCACTAAGCTATCCCTGTTAACCTCCCAAGTGTGAGCACTTCTCGAGGTCCACTTTGAGACCCTTGTGAACTCTGGTACACTAGGGCCTGAGGTTCTTGGCCATTTTTTCTTGACTACTCAATTATGCCCCTCTTTCTACCTACTGAATGTGAAAATTTACTTTTGTAAATGACTGCTTTCCTGGATCCTATAATCAAACCATGGTTGTTGGGTTTGGTTCGAGTTCTTCTATGGTTTCTGGGCTATGTTGAAATCTGTATGGAGACAAAGTTGAAGGCCTGGCATGGCTGGGTACCTTTTGGACCTATCTTGGGCCTATATATTTATTTGTATCACTTTGTAATATATTTCTTTGTTGGACCTGTAATAATTCTGTAATAACAGTTGGGGTATTAGTGAAAATTAGGGAAAACAGGTTTATTCTAATGTTTGCATGAGAGTGTAGAAATCCTGCATATAGGATCTGTGTGTTTAATTTTGCTCAACATGCTCTATTTCTATATGTTTGTCAGATAACATGCATATAGGACATGAATATTTCACTTGTTCACATGTTCCACTCCCACACGTTATTATTTGCCTATTATACTGCAACACCGTGATTATTTGTTCAATTTGCTCTATGTTGGATATAGTGCCCATAATGGAAATTGAGTAATAAATACATGTTCTTCACAATATTCGCGTAGATATCATGCCTATAGGACTATAATCGAATTAGCTACTATTACTGTTATTCCTGTCGTATTGCTCGCCTAGAAAGAATGCCTATAGGAATGGAGGGATAAAGAACCAGTTTCAATTATCAATCCTAAGAAATCCTACCTATAGGATCATGTTGCTCGTCTAGAAATTATGATGATAAAATCAAATGCTGGCAATTTTGAACTATCAAACCATTTCACTGCCTTATTGTGCAAACAATTTAGAGATTATGTCTATAGGATTTGTAATACTTGAGATATGAAAACTCGTTTTCCCAAGAAAGTAACATTGCTTGTACGTTTAGAATTCAGAATCACGTAGAAGCCGTGACTATAAGATTTAAGGACTCTATTTCGTCTCAATTCTGAAATTCGTCTACTGCCTTACATGAACCTGTTTGTGCGCATTTGTTGCTAACGTGTAGAGGCTAACTTGAGCCATTTATTGTCTTTATGTGCAGTACTACATGTTTTGAATATCGCTTAGTGTCACGACCCAAATTCCCAACCTTAAGGATCGTGATGGCGCCTAACACCACACTTGCTAGGTAAGCCAATGTTAGAATTTATTCAATCAATTTCCATTAAAGTCTATTTTAACTATAATAAAACAATTCATAATTAACTAAACTTTATTACTTCCATTGCATTAGTCCACGAATAAACAATAAATGAATAATAAAACCGAACCTCTAACCAGATAAATAATCATAAGACTACCCCAGGGTCTGGTGTCACAATTCACGAACCACTAGGAGTACTACAATTAATAGGCTGAAAGAAATAATATAACTATTTTGAATGTAATAAAACAGTGTCTATAAAATTGAGGGGAGACGCCAGGAATCTGGGGATGCCAGCAGATCTACCTCGTCTTTGAATGGATGAACGTCAGCTACTAAGATCTCCTAACGCTGGTCGGTACCTGGATCTGCACAAAAGAGTGCAGAGTGTAGTATCAGTACAACCCATCCCACGTACTGAGTAATGCCGAGCCTAACCTCGACGAAGTAGTTATGAGGCTAAGGCGGGGAAATGTAACTTAACCTGTAACAGTATATGTAAAACAAAACAAGAAAAAAATACAATTCTAAACAAACAAGAACAATAAACCTGTAACAATAAATAAAATAATTCAGTTTCCTCTTTCCGGGCCTCAGCCATAACCAAAATCTCACATAAATTTCCAAAGTTTCCAAAGTTTTGACTTTTAAAATAAAAGTAAGTGTAAAATACGTAAAACAGTAAAGTAAAATAATAATTTTTCAAATCTTTGCTTTTTCTTAGAAAATCAGTAAAAATATAGGTGTCCTCCCTTATTGCTCCTTGTTGCGGCGTGCAACTCTCTCCCACCTTATTACATAGCCCTATATTCCACCCTTATTACACCTGTTGCGGCATGCAACCGGATCCCACATGTCCACCCTTATTACACCTTGTTGCGGCGTGCAACCCGCTCCCACCAGACATATCATATCAATTTATTTATTTTTGAAAACTTTCACAATTCAGGCCAAGCCTTTCACAATACTTTTATCTCAACAATTGTAAACAGAAAAAAGTATAGCTCATAAGTTGTATCCAATATCATTTCATAATGAAACCAACCAGAATATATGTAAATACCGTAACGCTGTCATACAACTCAATCTTTATGTACCATAACAGAATCAAGGAACAACCAACACTTTTAACACACTTGCAACAATACTTGGCAATAATCTAATGAAACCAAATAGCCATGTAAACCTCAATGATCATATAACAATTAAGTCAGGAAGCAGATAATTGGAAACAGGGAAGGGATCATGTTAAACCGACAATTTGGTAGTGTATAGGTACTCGTCACCTCACCTATACACTATACACAAGTAATTTCACATAACAATCGGGTTGAGGATTCATATTCCCTCAAGTCAAGGTTAAACCAAGCACTTACCTTGATTTCACAAGCAAATCACTGCTCTAGCATTGCCTTTTCTTTAGAACTTGCTTCTAACCCGCTCGAATCTAATCACAATCGGTTCAATGTCATCAATTATAGCCCAAAGGAATCAACTTTATTGAAAAACTATGGCTTTCCTATGTTTTCTTATCAAAATACAAAAATCGACCACGAGCCCGCTTAGTCTAAACTCGAGGTTCAGACCAAAATCCGTTTACCCAATCTCCCCCGAGCCTGGATATGCAATTGGTATTGGCATCCGAACTCAATTCGAGGTCCAATTCCCCAAAATTTGAAATTCCTAAGTTCTACCCAACAACCCCATTTTTTACCATGAAAACTCTAGGATTTTGGTTTAATCTTATTAAAAATTGTTAGGAATGGAAAGGAATTAGTTGGAGATCACTTACCAATGGTTTGGAGAAGTTTGGGTCTTTGGAAAATTGCCTATGGAGGCTTAGGGTTTGAAATAATTGAAAAATAAATGAAAACCCCGTCAAAAAGCTGATATAACAGGCTGCGGGTCTCGCATTTGCGAACTGGAGTTCACATTTGCGAACTGGAGTTCGCATTTGCGAACCTTGAGCTTTCCGGAAATTATCGCAAATGCGAGCAACTCTTCGCATTTGTGACTGGGGCTCCTTCGCATTTGCGACCCAAGACCTCGAAAATGCGAGATCTGAGGCTGGCCATTGGATTCGCAATTGCGAAGCCCTACCTCGCATTTGCGAGATCTGAGGCCAGCACACCAGATGTTCAGCTGTGGGGTATTTTTCTAAGTCTAGACACTCTGTAGCCTACCCGAAACTCACCCGAGCCCTCGGTTCTCCAAACCAAACATGCACACAAGTCTAAAAATATAATATGGACTTGCGCGTGCGATCAAATCATCAAAATAACATCAAAATCTACAGATTTAACTTCAAAACTTAAGATTTCCTCAAGAACACTCAAATTTCTAACTTTTCAACCGGATGTCTGAATTACTTCAAATCAACTCCGATTCTCATGAAACTTCATAGATAGGGCTTAAATAACACAACGAACTTGTTCCGGGATTCGAAACCAAAATACAGGCCCGATATCATCAATTTCACATATTATTTTATTTCTCTATTTCTTGAATTAACCAGCAGAGCAATTTTATTCAAAAATTATTTTCTAAGGCTAGGGACCCCGGAATTCAATTCCGGGCATAGACCCAAGTTCCATATTTTATTGTGGACCTCCCGGGATCGTCAAAACACAAATTCGGGTCCGTTTATCAAAAAAGTTGACTAAAGTCAACTAAAACCAAATTTTAACTCTATAAATTACTAATTTTCATATTTTTACATAAAAGCTTTTCGGTTTCACGCCTAGACTCTACACACAAATCGAGGTAATTAAAATTAGTCTTTTTATGGTTGGTAAGCCTAGAATTAAGTCTAATTTCATAAAATGACCCTTTGGGTCATCACAATCTCCACCTCTAAAACACACGTTCGTCCTCGAACGCACATAGAAAATTACCTGAATAGGCAAACAAGTGTGGATATTTACTCTACATGTCCGACTCGGACTCCCAAGTAGCTGCCTCAACAGGCTGACCTTTCCATTGCACTCGAATTGAAGGATAACTCGTTGACCTCAATTGAAGAACTTGCCGGTCTAAAATGGCCACCGACTCCTCCTCATAAGTCAAATCCTTGTCCAATTGGACAGAGCTGAAATCTAACACGTGGGACGGGTCACCAGGATATTTCCAGAGCATAGACACATGGATACCGGATGAACTGAGGATAACCCTGGAGGCAACGCAAGTCTATAATCTACCTTCCTCACTCTATCAAGAATCTCAAATGACCCGATATACCTGGGGCTCAACTTACTCTTCTTCCCATCTCATAACACCCTTCATGGGTGATACTCGAAGCAATACTTTCTCTCCTACCATGAATGCCATATCTCTAACCTTACAATCGGCATAACTCTTTTGCCTAGACTGAGCTGCACGAAGTCGCTCTTGAATAATCTTGACCTTAGCTAAGGCCTCCCGCACCATGTCAGTACCCAATAACCGAGCTTCTCCAGGCTCAAACCATCCAACTGGCGATCTACACCGTCTACCATATAATGCCTCATAGGGAGCCATCTGAATTCTCGATTGATAACTATTATTATAGGTAAACTCTGCTAACGGGAAGAACTGATCCCAAGAACCCCCAAAGTCAATTACACAAGCGCGAAGCATATCCTCTAAAATCTGAATAGTACGCTCGGACTGCCCATCTGTCTGGGGATGAAATGTTGTACTCAACTCAACTCGGGTACCCAACTCACGTTGAACTGCCCTCCAAAAGTGCGAGGTAAACTACGTACCCCGATTAGAAATGATAGACACGGGCACACCGCGAAGGAGAACAATCTCCCGAATATATATCTCATCCAACCTCTCTGAAGTATAAATACCTGCTACTGGAATGAAATATGCTGATTTAGTCAGCCTATCCACAATAACCCAAACCGCGTAAAATTTTCTCTGAGTCCGTGGGAGTCCAACAATGAAGTCCATAGTGATACGCTCCCACTTCCACTCAGGAATCTCTATTTGCTGAAGCAAAGCACCAGGTCGTTGATGCTTATATTTTACCTGCTGACAATTCAAACAACGAGCCACATAAGCAACAATATCCTTTTTCATCCTTCTCCACTAATAATGCTGCCAAGTCCTGGTACATTTTGGCTGCACCTGGGTGAATAGAATACTTAGAACTGTGAGCCTCCTCAAGAATCAACTCACGAATACCATCAACATTAGGCACACATATACGACCCTGCATCCTCAAAACACGGTCATCTCCAACTGTAACCTTCTTGACACCACCATGCCGAATTGTGTCCCTAAGTACCATCAAATGTGGGTCATCATCCTGCTGCTCTCTAATACGCTCAATTAAAGAAGACCGAGCGACTGTACAAGCAAAAACACTACCGGGTGAAATATCCAACCACACAAACTTATTAGCCAAGGTCCAAATATCTAAGGCCAACAGTCTCTCCCTAACCAGAATAAATTCAAGGCTTCCCATACTCATCGACTTCCTACTCAAAGAACCGGCCACCACATTGGCCTTACCGGGATGATACAATATAGTGACATCATAATCCTTCAATAACTCCAACCATCTTTGCTGCCTCAAATATAGGTTCTTTTGGTTGAACATGTACTGGAGACTACGATGGTCAATGAAAACCTCACACGACACGCCATAGAGATAGTGCCTCCAAATTTTTAATGCATGAACAATGGCTGCCAATTCTAAGTCATGAACATGATAGTTCTTCTCATGAATTTTCAACTGACGAGACGCATATGAAAACACCCTTCCATCCTGCATCAATACTGCCCCAAGTCCATCTCGGGAAGAATCACAATAAACCGTGTAAGAACTTGAACTTGATGGTAACACCAATATTGGTGCTAAAGTCAAAGCCGTCTTGAGCTTCCGAAATCTCGCCTCGCACTTGTCCAGACATTTGAATGGAGAAACTTTATGAGTAAACTTGGCCATTGGAGTTGCTATAGATGAAAACCCCTCCACAAAGTGACGGTAATAACCTGTCAAACTCAAGAAGCTTCTGATTTCTGTGGTTGTGGTGGGTCTAGGCCAGTTCTTGATTGCCTCTATCTTCTTAGGATGTACCTGGATACCCTCTGATGATACAATATGACCCAAGAAAGCTACCGAATCCAACCATAACTCACATTTTGAAAACTTGGCATACAACTGATTATCCCTCAAAGTCTGGAGTGCTATACGGAGGTGATGCTCATGCTCCTCACGACTACGGGAATATATCAGAATATCATCAATGAATATAATTACAAAAGAGTCCAGATGAGGCTTGAAAACCCGATTAATTAAGTCCATGAAGACTGCTGGAGCATTGGTCAAACCAAAGGACATCACCAAAAATTCATAGTGCCCATACCTCGTCTGAAAGGCTATCTTAGGAACATCGGACGCCCTAATATTCAGCTGATGGTAACCAGATCTCAGATCAATTTTTTAAAAACACACTGGCACCCTGAAGCTGATCAAATAAGTCATCAATCCTCGGCAATGGATATTTATTCTTGATAGTGACTTTATTCAACTGCCGGTAGTCTATACACATCCTCATCGACCCATCCTTATTTTTCACAAACAATACTTGTGCACCCCAAGGCGAAACACTGGGTCTGATAAAACCCTTATCAAGAAAGTCTTGCAACTGCTCTTTCAATTCTTTTAATTCTGGTGGGGCCATACGATATGGAGGAATGGAAATGGGTTGAGTGCCCAGATCCACATCAATACAAAAATCGATATCCATGTCGGGTGGCATCCCTGGCAGGTTTTCAGGAAATACCTCGGGAAACTCATGAAAGATATGCACTGAATCTATAGAAGGAACCTCAACCTTAGAGTCACGAATATGAGCTATATAGGACAGACACCCCTTTTCAACCATACGACGAGCCTTAGCATAAGAAATCACCTTGTTGGGAGAATGACCAGGAGTCCCTTTCCACTATAATTGAGGCAACCTTGGCAAGGCTAGAGTAGTTGTCTTGGCATGACAGTCCAAAATGGCATAATACGGTGAAAACCAATCCATGCCCAATATAACATTAGAATCAACCATGTCAATAATCAAGAGATCTACACTAGTTTCAAGACCCTTAATGACGATAATGCACGAACGATAAACACGATCTACCACAATAGCAACCCTCATCGGTATAGACACATGAACATGAACACTTAAGGAATCACGGGGCACAACCAAATACGGGACAAAATAGGATGAAACATAAGAATAAATAGACCTCGGATCAAAGAAAACTTAATCAACTCTATCGCAAATTGAGATGATACCTGTAATAACAGCATCGGAGGACTCCGCCTCAGGCCTGTGTGATGACCCAAGGGGTCATTTTATGAAATTAGACCTAATTCTAGGCTTATTAGCCATAATAAGATTAATTTTAAATACTTTGATTTGCGTGCGTAGTCCGGGCGTGAAACCAGAAAGCTTTTATGTGAAAATATGAGAAATAGTAATTCTAGAGTTAAAATTTGATTATAGTTTACTTTGGTCAATATTTTGAGCAGACGGACCCGAATCTGTGTTCCGACGGTCCCGGGAGTTCCACAGTAAAATATGGGACTCGGGAGTATGCCCATAAATGAATTCTGAGGTCCCAAGCCTTAGAAATCAATTTTTGAAAGAAATTGTTTTGCTGAAATATTAAAGAAATAAAGAAAAGAGTTAATGTTTAAAACCCATGGTATCGGGCCCGTATTTTGGTTCCGGATCCAGGTACAGATTTGTCATAGTATTTAAATGCTAACTGTGAAATTTGGTTTAAACGGAGTTTATTTGACGTGATTTGGACGTCTGGTTGAGAAATAGTGAACTTTAAGTGTTCATGAGAAAAACAATGGGTTTTGAGGTTTAATTCATGGTTTTACATGTTATTTTCATGATTTGATCACACGAACAAGTCCGTATAATGTTTTTAGACTTCCGTGCATGTTTTGTTTAGAGCCCCGAGGTCTCGGATGAGTTTCGGATAGGTCACGGGATGTTTTACACTTAGAAAAGTTAGCTGTAATTGATGTTATCTGGTGTGCCCTTAATTATGCATTGCGTTCGTGTCACCCCAGAAGCGAACACGTAGGGTAAATGGTTGGGGGTCATATTGCTAGGTTGTAAGTTTGAACTTTTATTTTGTTTTGTTTTGTTTTATTTTTTAAATTTTATTTTATTTTACTTGTTGAATTAAGAAACATGACATCTTGGTATTATGGAAGTTTAGGTGTTGGTGATTTTACTTTTGCTCCGTATATATATTGTGAAGGAAACCACCCGTGGCAAAAATTTTAAAATGTTCCTGAGAGCGAGTTATGTACACCAACTCAATCTTATTTGTGGAACGTGTGTGATGTGTGTGGTGGTAAAAATGGCCACTTTCATGGTTGTGCTTATATTTCTTATCTTCTCCCAATCCCTTACTATGATGGTTCTACCTTTTCTTGTGAAATTAATAGGAACAAAGAACCCGGGGATGTGGACCTGAAGGAGATCAAGGATATGTTAAGGTGCCTTCTGGAACAAAATAATGAGAAACAATTGCAGATAGAAAGGCAAGAGGCAACTATTCGCAACTTGGAGGCTCAATTGAGTCAAGTGGTTGGAGATTTTAATGCTCAACGAGCCAATATTGGGGATAGTAGCCAAGAAGAGCGCGAATTTGAGGTGTTAATTGAGGAGGTCAGAGTAGAACATCAACAACCTAGCCAACTACAATTTGAGGATGTCGATGTTGAAGAAGTGAGACTAGAGTCAGCCAAGGACTTTGAGGATATAAATTTTGTTGACTCTAGTATCATTGATGTTGAGGATGTTGAAAGTCCTGAAGTTCATGTGTTTGAGCACATTGGTCCTTACTCCAAACATTTTTCCACATTGGTCTTGGATGATGATATGGAAATAGATTCATCCGAACCAATTGAAGAGTCAAGAAATGAGGAACAAGGTGCATATATTATGGAATTCTTCTTGCCAGAAAGTCAGGATTACATACTTCATACTAAGGCCAAGGAGTGCAGAATACTACATTATTTCCTTGGGCCAGTTAGATTCGTTCCACCGCCCCATGACCATAATCATAAGCTTGAATCAAAACTTGGGGTTCAATTCATAAGCTCAAGGTGGAGGCAAAAAGTGATTCACGTCGTGCCGCGACGTTAAATCAAGCGCTTGTTGGGAGGCAGCCCATCTTTACTACTTTATTTTTTATTTTTTATTTTTGTAATTGTATTATTTTTTTAGTGTCAATTTTTTATTTTTTTAGGAGCATGGACTGCAAAGCCATTGGAAGGATGCTATAGCAAACCAGATGGTTGGAACTAAGTGTGAGGTACCCGCATGAAGGACCAGGCCTGGGAGAAGTCTGAGTATCCCATGAGCTGCTAGTGCTTCGGCCTTTGGCCTACCAGAGAGTTTCTTTTACCTTCTTGTATGTGTGGGTGGGCATTGGGGACAATGCACAATTTTAAGTCTGGGGTGAGGAGATTGTCTGGGTGATTTTCTATGCTATTTTAGTTGTGTTAGTTTAATTGAATAGTTTTTTTTTAATAGAAAAGATTGAACTTTTCCCGACGATGGATCTATTAGACAATTTTCTTGAGGGATTTAAGTCTAAAGAAAAAAAAGATTTTCTTTTGTTATGTAGTGTAGCAATTCCCCATTGGTTTTTCTTAGTGTCACGGTTCTTTTCCAAGGGTTTTGTTTGAACCGGGTGTAGTTAGTTATATTATTTTTAGGAATAGGAGCCATTGTGTTGTGTTTTGAATCGAAGCAATATCTCTTGACTTGGTTATTCCTTGAGAATAGTGAGTACTTTGGTTGTGACGCTTAGGCTCAGTTTTTCACTCTCGTATAAGTACCTAAAATTGTATGATTTTAACTTTGATTAACTTCTTTGACTAGAGTTTCTTGATGAATTCAATCCTGAGTGAGTTAAGTCCCATGTGTGTGTGAGGTTTGTGTGTTATTATGTGCACTGCATTTGATGTCTAGAACTTGCCATGTGTGTTTGCAAAGCGAAATGGTAGTTTTGTTCAGTCTTGAAAGTGATATAGGCGTTTCTTTGTTGAGCCATATATGTATATTGTACCCGTCTAATTATTGTGTATCGTAGTTAACCCCTTTGAGCATGTAATCCTGTTTTTTTGGCAACCACATTACAAGCCTTACCCATTGTTTGAATTAACCATCTATTTGAACCTTCTAACCACTCATGAGCACTTGAATTGTGATGATTTATGTAAAAGTTAAAGTGTGGGGTGGTTGGTTTGGCTTTTGAGTGGAACTAATGAAATAAGGAGAAAGGTGTACTGTTCTGAAAAAGTAAGAGCCACTTGAAAAAAAGAAAAAAAACGTAGTTGTATTGTTGTGAAAAAAAACATTCCTTGATAAGTGGTGACTCTTGATATAATTATGCTTAAAGAAGTATGGGGTAATAACATTGATGTGAAGGTGGAATTTGGTTTGACATAAGTATGAGGTTTGAATGTTAAAGTATATGTATTAAAGTGCTTAGGGAGGTGTAGTCACTCTTATATCTAAATATATCATACCCGTCCCGCAACCTACATTACAACCAAATAAAGTCATACTTGATCCTAGACTGAATGAACTCGATTAGTAGAATAGTACACTACGAGAAAGCTTATGGTGCATCTTTTGTGGCATATTAATGTTATTTCTGAGAGCGAGTGAATTCTTTCTATCTTGAGTTCCTAAGTGTTCTTAAATTTTAATGCGTGGAACTACTCTCTTTTGTTATGTGAGGGCACTTGATTCATGAAGGAAAGGTAATGTCAGTGACCTCTATGTTAGAACAAGTGGGTGAGTTGTGAATAATGCGTGGTACTTGTGAGTCAAATCTTGAGGTGAAGATTTTACGCTTTTGTGCTTAGTCTATTTTAAATATTCTTGGTGTGATGAGTTAGGAGAATTGTTTAAAAATGTCGTGTCTATATAAAGTGTAGTTTGGTTGATCGAGGACGAGCAATGGTTTAAGTTTGGGGTGTTGATGATAGTATATAATTACATATTTTATTCACTTGTTACACTCTAGTTTACTGCACTTTAATTGAGTTTGAGCTTTAATCGCTAGTGTTTTGCACTAACTGTGTGTTTTATGCCTTGTAGGAGTGTTCGAGCTATATAGATGTTATGGAATGAATTCAAGTGATTTGGAGCTTTGAACTCTAAGTAAAAGCCTAAGGTAAGTCGGGATTGTGTTCAGGGGTCAAATTTGATAGTTAAGAACAAACGAAGACTCGAGTAGGCATATTGCGCACTATCTAGTAAAATGGACATAACTTTTTCTCCAAATTCCATTTGGGATATATAATATATGGTTGTAAATATAACTTAAAGGACTACAACTTTTATGTTTTATGTTTTTCTAAATTCCGAACGGAACAGGGTGAAAAATGCGGTCGAAATCGAGATCGCGGACCTGACGCGGACTGAGACAGAATGTTGGTAAATGACCGCGAGCTCCAAACCTGAAAAAATTGTCCTTTTTCGCGTAGGAGAAGGTATAATTGTTTGGGTCCGACCCTACTTGGTATATATACATGGAAAAATGGTATTTTGAGGAGGTTGGACATACTTTTGACACAAATTCGACGTAAGGAGGCAGAGACACAATAGGAGCAAGGCGGGGAATTCTTCTACGAGTTTTTCCTTCCTCTTCCTATTTTCCATTGTTGGTTATGACTTTTAGTATTGTACTTTTACATACTATTATAAATAGCTAATTTGTTATCTAGGGTTTGATGGAACCTTTTGTAGGATAAATTCTTGTTATGTTTTTATATAATTGAGCCGTAGTATTTCTCTATTTGTTCAACTACGTGTTTATTGTTGTTGATTGAATGGCCATTGATTGACTGTGCCTTTCTTGATAAAGGATACATATTTAGGTGGTTATTTAAAGGTAGGTTTAGAAATAACAAAGCCTTGATGTGGTCATAATGAGCGGTTAGATAAAGGCAACTAGCGTAGTTCGAGAGAATATGCCTAGTAAATTGTTGTAGTTGCTCGAGAGAGAATTACGGCACCTAAAATGCTCATGATCGGTAGAGAATACATAGGCAAAATTGTAGGGAACACAGCGAGAAGAATTCCAACATTTGGGGAAATCATAACTCTAGACCCCCTAAATTTAATCTCCAACCCTTAGTATCTTTAGTTGTTAATATACTGCTTTTGTTTCTTAGTTAGTTAGTTAGATATAAGAATCTTAATCTTTATAACTTAGAAATTTATTCGATCTTGTCTTCTTAGCGATATTGAACAATTACAGCGAAACCTTAGTTCTCTGCGGGATTCGACTCTGGACTTTTAGACCGGGTTATATATGCAGCGACCGCTTAGTCCTTTTTATAAGGCATAGTTGGGCATGATCAGAACGCACCCTTACCTCGCGAACACATAGTGTAAACTTTAGGGCACCATGTGTGCTATGCGAACGCATAGCTGCTCATGCAGACGCACAGTGTCACCTGGGACTGGGGGAGGGGACCCAATCGCTCTACGCGAATGCGCACCAGCATATGCGAACGCGAAGGCCAACGTGAATGCATATGAGGCTTGCCCAGCTATATTTAAACAGTTTAAAACACGGACAAAACCCTTTTCTTTCATATTTTTCGAACTACACAACCCTAAGGACGATTTTCTTCATCAAAGTTCATCCCCAAGTTGTTGGTAATCAATTCTAAACTTTATTCTTTCAATTACCCAATGCTTTTCATCACTTTTAAAGCAAAAACTAAGAAATTTCATGGTAAAATTTGAAGGTTTGGGTAGAATTAGGGAATTATGTAAAAGTCGAATCTTTACCTCAAATTGAGGTCGGATTTCAAAACTAATTGTATATTCATTCTAGGGGTTGAATGGGTAAACATAATTTGGTCCGAACCCCGAGTTTGGACCAAGCGGGCCCGGGTTCGGGTTTTCACTTTTTTTAGAAAACTTAGGAAAATTTATAATTTCCAGTAAATTTAGTTTCTTTAGCATTAATTAATGATATTAAGTTACTTATGGTTAGATTCGGGTGTATTGGAGGTGAATTCAAAAGGAAAATCTATAATTGAGCATTGAGTGGCCTACGAATTTGAGGTAAGTGCTTGGTTTAACCTTGACTTGAGGGAATATGAATCACCAACTTAATTGTTATGTGAAAATGCATGTGTGTGGTGTATAGGTGAGGTGACGAGTATCTATCCACCACCAAATGGTCTGCTTACATGATCCCTTCCCCGTTTCCAATTTAATTGTAACGACCCGACCGGTCGTTTTGCATATTCGGACCCCGTTCCCCTAAATAAGACTTCCCGTAGAGGCTTATAGTGATTTATGACTTACGGGGACCGGTGGTTCGGGATTCAGATGTGTTTAGAGCAGTATAAGAACACTTAGTTCCTTAAGGTTGGCCTTTTTGGCCAAGTTTGACTTCGGTCAACCTTTTGTACAAACGACCGCAGAATCGAGTTCCGACAGTTCTGGTAGCTTCGTATGATGATTTCAAACTTGTGCGTATGTCCGAAATGGGTTTTGGATGACCCGGGAGCGTTTCAACGCCAAATAGCGAAAATAGAGTTTCCTTAAGTTCATAATTTGGTTTGGAATGTGTTTTTGCGTTATCGAGGTCTGAACAGAATTCTGAGATCGGTAATAGTTCCGTTAAGTCATTTATGACTTGACTTCAAACTTTGGCGTCATTCTGATTAGTATAGGTCGGTTTGGCGATTGAAACCGAATACGAGAACTTAAAGTTCTTAAGTTTGATTCTAAGGGGTTTTGAGGGGTGATTTTGAAATTTAGCATTATTTCGGGTGTTCCGAAGGCTCGAGCGATTCCGCAATATGATTTAGGACTTGTTGGTATTTTTGGACGGGAGCTCGGGTGGGACCAGGTGCCTCCCGGTCACCAAACGAGGCCAAAAAACCAGCAACCTTAAATGCTGGTGCACCTGAACTGGTGTGACCGCATGTGCGGTTGCCCAGTCGCAGGTGCAAGACCGATCCTGCGGTCTAGGCCTCGCAGGTGCGTCCCCAGGTGAGAAGGTCCATTATTGCAGGTGCGGACATGATTCCGCAGGAACGGAGCCGCAGGTGCGGGCCTCCCTCCACAGGTGCGATCCCAGACCTTCTGGGCCACTTCCACAGGTGCGAGACCGCAGGTGCGTTCCTCGAGCCGCAGGTGCGAGATCACTGAAGGCAGTGAGCTCTTTTAAACACAGGACTTAACCATTTTTCACCATTTCTTCTTCACCATAGGCGATTTTGAGAGCTCACAAGAGGGTATTCGACCTAGCTACTAAGAGGTAAGTAATTTCCACTTCAATGTTGGTTTAATACATCAATTACTAAGTAGATTAACACCCCAATTAGTGCAAATCAAGGGTTAGAGGGGGAAACCTAGGGTTGATGAATTTTAGAGAATTTCACCACTTGTCTACCATAAAATCATACAAAACAAATCATATATTAATGACCCTTAGTATATGGGTGAGTGATTTCTACGAAAATTTCCGGAAACCGAGCATGTGGGCCCGGGGCAGGGGGGGGGGGGGGGATATTTTGGGATTTCTTCAAGAATGATGAATTTACTAAATAAGTAGGAGAATTTCCATACTTTGAGCATGCATTGATATATTTGTATAACATTTGGCTAGTTTCGAGTCCTCGGGTGTAGAGTTTGGAGTTTTGGGCGCGTTCTTGATCCGAGAAGTAGATTCGACACGAGGTGAGTCTCCTTTCCAACCTTGTAAGAGGGAATTTTACCCATAGGTAAATGTAAATGATTGAATTTTCCTTATTTGCGCAGCCCCCGCAAAGTGACGAGAGTCCGTGCGTAGCTACTACAACGTTATGTCGTGTAGAATTTAGGATTCACAAGCATGCCTTTATGTGCCTTACCTGTATATTTACATGTGTTCCTAGTTGCTTATTATCTTTGAAATTGACATGAGGATATTAGGAATTTATGTGTAAGTTTAAATGCTTAAATCTCTATTTTCAAGTATAATCCATGATAAATTCCTTAATTTCCTGATAATTCTGTGTATGTATACGAGCACCCGTGTCGCATGTATGATTCGTGATCCGATTAGCCTTATAATTATGTCAATCGCGTCACATGATCGATTCGCGAGCGGGGTAATAGATGCATCTATGGTTCGAGCCATTCGACCCTCGGCAATGCACATTTATTTTTGCACGCTGTTCGGCCGTACGCCTCGGCATATTATGTGCTATGAATTTGACTGAGAGTATTATTATCATTATTCAATTAATTGCTCTATGTGGAAGGGAACATAGAATTTATGATAATTGTTAATTGACATATGATGTTAGATTGCAAGTTCGCACACTTTATAATGTCTTCTTGATATTATTTTTTTACTATTAATATTGTCTAGATTCATTTATATACCTTATTGCTATTGACCCTAGTAAGTATCACGTCTACCTATCGTCACTACTTCTTCGAGTTTAGACGGGATACTCACAAGGTACATATTTGTTTATATGTACTCATGCTACGCTTCAGTACTTAATTGTACAGGTCCTAAGGCAGGTGCATCTGGTTATCAGACTGGACCGCGATCTTGAGAGCATATTCTGGACCTGACGTCATGGTGAGCTTCTCCTCCTGGCGATCCTTAGCAGCACTGTGGAGTTATCTATTATTTTGGATATTTCTGTCTATTCTCTTCAAACAGTAGTACATTCATTTGGTCTAGTCTTATATATTCTACTAGTCGCCTGTAGACTTGTGATACTAGGTCATGGCTCACGTAGTAGACTCTCTAGTATTTTTGCTAAACTGTATATGTTGGCACATGATTTTGAGTTACATTGAGTTAAGTTGCCTCACTTATCCGTTTTCATTTAACAATCCTTAACTTAAAATTTGGCTAGTATTCAAATATCCAATTAAATAAGGTAACCTCGTTAGTAAACAAGTGTTGGATTGCCTGACTCTGGTGTTGGGCACCATCATGACCTGAGTTATAAGTTTGGGTCGTGACAACATGGTATCAGAGCTCTAGGTTCACGTAGGTCTCACAAGTCACAGGCAAACCTAATAGAGTCTTGCGGATCGATACGGAGACGTCTGTATTTGTCTTCGGGAGGCTATAGGGTGTTAGGAAACCTCTCTTTATTCATATTCTATCGTGCAGTCGATGGTTTACTATATCTCGTTCTTCTATTATCTCATAGATGGTGAGGACTCGTGCAGCTGATGTTCCTGACCCGGGAGATGCCGCTACCCCCACCGCTGAGGCAATGGCAGAGGCCGGGGGAGGACGCCGACCCGAGGTAGGGGACGAGGGTGTCCCAGAGTTGTTCCATTAGCACCCCCAGTGGATCCGGCGGGGGATCCGAGTATTGAGGAGCAGGGTGAGATGCCCCCAGCAGATCCAGCTCCGATGGATTTCATGACTGCATCGGGCTTCTAGTAGGGCATGGGCCGTATGATGCGGTTCATGGACACTATAACCCAGGCTGGTTTATTTCCAACGGATCCTGCCACATCTCAGGCGGGAGGGGGGAGTCCAGACCTCTACTGCCCAGGCCGCAGGACATGCAGCGACGGTATATCAGACTCCGGGTACACTGCCTGTGGGCGGAGCACAGCCAGTAGCAGCAGCACCAAAGCTCAGACCAGCTGCGGACGGCGATCCGCAGAAGCTACTCGATAGATGGACTCGATTGCACCCTCCTGTCTTCGGAGGTGAGATGGGCGACGATGCCCAGGACTTCATTGATAGGTGCAGGGACAGAGTGCACAACATGAGGATTATGGAGTCCCATGGAGTTGATTTCACTACTTTTCAGCTAGAGGGCAGGGCCCGCAGATAGTGGCAGTCATTTATCCTTGGTAGGTCAGCAGGTTCCCCTCCTCTCACATGGGAGCAGTTCACTCAGCTGTTCCTGGACATGTATATTCCACCCTCGGAGAGGGAAGAGCTGCGGTATCAGTTTGAGTAGCTGGAGCAGGCAGATGTCGGTGACAGACTACGAGGCCAGGTTTTCTGAGTTGTCTCGTCATGCCCTTATGATACTTCCTACTGATGCTGAGAGAGTGCGGAGATTTGCAGCTGGGCTGCACTCGGGTATTAGGGCCAACATGGACCGAGAGGTGGAGATGGGTACTCCCTATCAGCTTGTGGTAGAGATAGCTCGTCGGATTGAGGGTTATCGATCGAGGGGCAGAGAGCAGGGTCAGCAGGACAAGAGAGTTAGATTTTCTGGAGATTTCAGAGGTGCCCCAGGCAGGGGAAGGGGTCAGTTCAGCAGAGGCCAGCCTAGCAGGCCTCCATATTCAGATCATCCACCACCTCCCCGTGGTGCTCCAGTGAGACCTTATTTCAACGCCTTGTCGGAGAGTTCTTACCGCCCACCAGCCATTCAGGGTTACTCCGGCGGGTATCCGGTCATCAAGGGTCTTCCAGTGCTTACTTCAGTGCCATGCCAGAGGGTTCTCACCGTCCCCTAGCTATCCAGGGTTCTTCTTCAGGGCAGCAAGCTATGCCACCAGTGAGGTGTTATGAGTGTGGGGAGTCAGGCCATATGAGGAGGACTAGTCCCAGGCTTCGGGGCAAGGCTAGGGGTGTGCATCCGATTTATCAATTTGATTTTGACCCTTATCGATAATTACTTATCGATTATCGATTTGTACATATGCTTATCGTTATCGTTCCAATAATGTTTCGATTTTTTCAATTTCTATTTATTGATTTTTGGGACTTATCGATTACACCAATAAGAAATTTTGTGGGATTCCGCGGAAAGTATATCGCTATAAACACGCCTAACTAATATGGACAAAAAGAAGCTAAAATAAGACGAACACCGTTTATAACATACAAATTGTGTCAACAAGCACATGCAACGAAACTAAAGTAAGGGATCAAATGTATGCCACCAACACTCCAACGGTATAAAAAAATGCATCATCACGGCTAATTCTATTTTCCATTAATTTGAACTTCATTCCCTTGAGTTTTAAATATGAATATTCCTTAAATGTGGTATCCTTGTTGAAAGTCCTAACCTTTAAACCTGGAAGAAATTAAGAAACATATTAAGAACTTTATAATACATCACATTCTTTTACAAGTATCGTGTTTAAAATGGAGAATTACATGGCAGCTAACAAACTCTAGCAAACATCGTCGGTGGAAACAAACTAATGTATGAGATGGAATAACAAGTAGCTTTGATTTTTTTTCTTTAGTTCTTTGAATCATCAAAGAGTGTTTCTTCAGCTTCTATCTACAACAATTGCGACAATCTCTCCTGTGCTCTTCTTCTCAATTTTTTTTGTGTTCTTGTTGGATATTTTACATGTTGGTATGTTCCTCTTTCAATTAATTTTTCCCATATCTTCTCCTCTTTTTCCTTCATCTGTTTTTTTCTTTTTCTGCTTCTTTTGGGTTCTACCCTTCCTAATCTCACAATTCAATAGCAATTGTGGGTTAACTCTGCGAGTGTGATTAGACGCAGATAGATACAAAGAAATAGATAATGGTAGTAATTTCATTTTCCTTAGACTCTTTTCTTGAAGAATATTCTCTTTGAATCAGGTTGGATTGGGGTTATTCTTTTTCAATTCTCTTTCGCTGCTCTTTTCTGATTTCCTTCATATCTTTTTTTCATCACTTTTTCATTCGCTTCTCTTCTTTGTCTTTTTTCTTTCAGTGGATTTTTATTTTTGGATTCTCTTCATACATCCTAATTTTTCTATTCCATGATTGTTCTGTGCTAAATGGATGTGACTCGATTAGATAGCTATAAAGAAACATATATATTTCCGTAATAAAATTTAATTTTTCAAATTCTGACTAGCTGATCTGTATTGGATTAACCTTGAGATACTTTTTCTTTTGTTTTGCTCCAAAGAGAGCTTTAAACAGTGAGTTTTCTTCTTTAAAGCAAGAAAAAAGTTCATCTTTAGTTCTATTTATAGAATAAGGGATATTTATTTTTTTAGTATATCTTATCTGTTTATCGATAAACCGATAACCGAAGAGGACAAAATCGATATCGAAATCGATAACTCGATAAGAAAAATTTCAAAATCAAAATCGAAACCGATAAATCGATAAACCGATAACAAATAATCGATTCGATGTATCGATAAGCCGATTCGAATGCACACCCCTAGGAAAGGCTGCTCAGCAGAGTTACCAACCTACATACTCAACACCGGCGCCCCGTCCACCTAGAGGTGGAGGCCAGGCAGGGGAGCTCAGCTAGCTCTTATTCAGTCCAGCGGAGATCAGTCTTCAGGTACACCAGCCAGATTCTATGTTATTCCAGCCCGAGCAGATGCAGTATCCTCAGACGCCGTGATCACATGTACTATTTCAGTATGTGGTAGGGAGGCATCAGTGCAATTTGATCCAGGATCCACTTATTCATATGTGTCAGCCTTATTTGCTTCTTTTCTGGATGTTCCTCGCGAGTCCTTGGATTCTCCTATATATGTGTCCACTCCTATGGGAGATTCTGTGGTGGTAGACCGGATTTATCGGTCTTGTGTGATCACCTTCTGTGAGTTCGAGACTAGAGCGGACCTCATGTTGCTCGACATGGTTGATTTTGAGATTATTTTGGGGATGGATTGGCTATCTCCCTATCATGCCATCTTGGATTTCCATGCCAAGACGGTTACTTTGGCCATGCCTAAGTTGCCTAAGCTGGAGTGGAGAGGTTCCTCAGTTGTGCAGCTAGTAGAGTTATTTCCTTCCTGAAGGCTCGACATATGGTCGAGAAGGGTTGTCTGGCGTATCTTGCTTATGTGCGGGACACCACTGTCGAGTCTCTGACGATTGATTCAGTGCCAGTTGTTCGAGAGTTTGCTGATGTCTTTCCTTCATACCTTCTGGGCATGCCTCCGTATCGTGATATCGATTTCTGTATTGATGTAGCTCCAGGCACTCAGCCTATTTATATTCCCCCGTACTGTATGGATCCGAAAGAATTGAAGGAATTAAAGGATCAGCTTGAGGAGTTATTGTCTAAGGGGTTTATCAGACCGAGTGTATCGGCGTGGGGGTGCTCCAATTCTATTTGTAAAGAAGAAAGATGGGTCTATGCGGATATGTATTGATTACCGCCAGTTGAACAAGGTAACTACTAAGAACAAGTATCCACTGTCGCGCATTGATGATTTGTTTGACCAGTTGTAGGGTGCTCGGGTGTTTTCTGAGATTGATTTGAGATCGGGGTATCACCAGCTGAAGATTCGAGCCTCGGTTATTTCGAAGACTGCTTTTCGTACGAGATATGGCCATTATGAGTTTCTAGTGAGGTCCTTTGGCTTGACTAATGCCCCAACAACATTCATGGACTTGATGAATAGGGTGTTCAGGTCGTATATTGATTCCTTTGTCATTGTCTTCATTGATGACATCTTGATTTACTCACGTAGCCTGGGCGAGCACGAGCAGCATTTGAGAGTTGTGCTCCAGACCTTGCGGGAACAGAAGCTATATGCTAAGTACTCCAAGTGTGAGTTATGGTTGAATTCCGTGGCATTTTTGGGGCATGTGGTATACAGAGAGGGTATCTAGGTTGATCCTCAGAAGATTGAGGCAGTTCAGAGTTGGTTGCGTCCTACTTCAGCTACAGAGATCGAGAGTTTCTTGGGTCTAGCAGGCTACTATCGACGATTTATGGAGGGCTTTTCATCCATTGCAGCCCCACTGACTAGATTGACTCAGAAGAATGCCCCGTTTTCGATGGTCTGACGAGTGTGAGGCGAGCTTTCAGAAGCTCAAGACGATATTGACCTCAGCACCAGTTCTTGTATTGCCTTTCGGTTTTGGGATGTATACAGTGTATTGCGATACTTCACGCGTTGGCTTAGGATGTGTATTGATGTAGGAAAGGAAAGTTATTGCTTATGCTTCGCGCCAGCTGAAGGTTCATGAGAAGAATTACCATGTGCACGATTTGGAGCTGGTGGCGATTGTTCATGCTCTTAAGATTTGGAGGCATTACTTGTATGGGGTGTCTTGTGAGGTTTATACAGACCACCGTAGCTTGCAACACTTGTTCAAAAAGAGGGATCTTAATTTGAGGTAGCGCAGGTGTCTTGAGTTGTTGAAGGACTATGACATCACCATTCTTTATCCAGGCAAGGCAAATGTGGTAGCAGATGCTTTGAGTAGGAAGGCGGAGAGTATGGGTAGCTTGGCCTATATTGCAGCGGAGAAGAGGCCTCTAGCCTTGGACATTCAGTCCTTGGCTAATCGCCTGGTAAGATTAGACCTTTCAGAGCCGCGTCGAGTTCTTGCACATGTGGTTTCTCAGTCTTCATTATCGGGGGATATTAAGGCTCGGCAGTTTGATGATCCGTGTTTGGCAGAGCTTCGGGAGGCAGTGGTTCAGGGTGGTGCCAAGGAGGTTGCTATTGGAGAGGATGGTGTTCTGAGACTTCAGGGCCGTTTATGTGTTCCTAATGCTGATGGCCTTAGAGGGAAAATTCTGGAGGAGGCACACAGTTCTCGATATTCTATTCATCCTAGTGCTACGAAGATGTATCGTGATTTGAAGCAGCATTTCTGGTGGAGACGGATGAAGAGGGACATTGTGGAGTATGTGGGTAGGTGTCTTAATTGCCAGCAGGTTAAGTATGAGCACCAGAGGCCAGGAGGCCTACATCAGCAGACGCCCATTCCTGAGTGGAAATGGGAGCGCATCACTATGGACTTCGTGGTTGGGTTGCCTCGGACTTTGTGGAAGGTTGACGCGGTTTGGGTCATTGTGGATAGATTGACCAAATCGGCGCATTTTCATTCCTGTAGCTACTACTTATACTTCTGAGAGGCTAGCCCAGATCTACATTCGGGAGCTAGTCCGGTTACACGGTGTGCCAGTGTCCATTATATCAGATCGAGGTCCTCAGTTCACCTCACACTTCTGGAGAGCATTGCATAGTGAGATGGGTACCCAGATAGATCTCAGCACAGCATTTCACCCTCAGACTGATGGCCAGTCGGAGCGCAGAGTTCAGATATTGGAGGACATGCTGAGGGTGGTGTGATTGACTTTGGAGGTTAGTGGGACCAGTTCTTGCCTTTGGCCGAGTTTGCTTACAATAATAGTTATCAGTCCAGCATCGAGATGGCTCCATTTGAGGCTTTGTATGGTCGGCGATGTCGTTCTCCTATCGGGTGGTTTGAGCCTGGCGAGGCTAAGTTATATGGAACCGACCTGGTGAAGGATGCGTTGGAGAAAGTGAAGTTGATTCAGGAGAGGCTCCGCACAGCACAGTCCCGACAGAAGCGTTACGCGGATCATAGGGCGCGTGATGTAGCATTTATGGAGAGAGACAAGGTACTGTTGAAGGTCTCGCCGATGAAGGGTATTATGAGGTTCGGGAACAAGGGCAAGCTGAGCCCGAGGTTTATAGGTCCTTTCGAGGTGTTGAGGCGAGTTGGAGAGGTTGTTTATGAGCTTGCTTTACCTCCCATATTATCAGGGGTTCATCCAGTCTTTCATGTATCCATGCTCCGGAGATACCACGCCGACTTCTCTCACGTGGTTGATTTCAGCACTATTCAGTTGGATGACAGATTGGGCTACGAAGAGGAGCCAGTTGCTATAGTTGATAGACATGATCGCCAGTTGAGATCCAAGAGAGTTTCTGCCGTAAAGGTCCAGTGGAGAGTCCAACCAGTCAAGGAAGCGACTTGGGAGTCCGAAGAGGACATGCGAAGCAGATATCCGCACTTATTCAGCACATCAGGTATGATTCTAGACCCATTCGAGGACGAACATTTGTTTAAAAGGTGGAGAATGTAACAACCCAACCGGTCGTCTTGCGTATTCAGACCCCGTTCCCCTAAATAAGACTTCTTGTAGCGGCTTATAGTGATTTATGACTTGCGGGGATGAGTGGTTCGGGATTCAGAGGTGTTTAGAGCAGTATAGGAACACTTAGTTCCTTAAGGTTGGCCTTTTTGGCCAAGTTTGACTTCGGTCAACCTTTTGAGCAAACGACCTCGGAATCGAGTTCCGACAGTTCTGGTAGCTTCATATGATGATTTCGTACTTGTGCGGATGTCCGAAATGGGTTTTGGATGACTCGGGAGCGTTTCGACGCCAAATAGCAAAAATAGAGTTTCCTTAAGTTCATAATTTGGTTTGGAACGTGTTTTTGTGTTATCGAGGTTTGAACGGAATTCTGAGACCGGGAATAGTTCCGTTAAGTCATTTATGACTTGCCTGAAAAATTTGGCATCATTCCGATTAATATAGGTCAGTTTGGCGCATTGAAACCGAATTTGAGAACTTAAAGTTCTTAAGTTTGATTCTAAGGGGTTTTGAGGGGTGATTTTGAGTTTTAGCATTGTTTCAGGTGTTCCGGAGAGAGCGAGTCCGTAATATGATTTAGGACTTGTTGGTATTTTTGGACGGGGGCTCGGGTGGGACCAAGTGCCTCCCGGGCACCAAACGAGGCCAAAAAACCAGCAACCTTTACTACTGGTGCACCTGAACTGGTGTGACCGCAGGTGCGGTTGCCCAGTCGCAGGTGCAAGACCGCTCCTACGGTCTAGGCCTCGCAGGTGCGTCCCCAGGTGAGAAGGTCTATTATCGCAGGTGCAGACATGATTCCGCAGGAACGGAGCCGCAGGTGCGGGCCTCCCTCTGCAAGTGCGATCCCAGGCCTTCTGGGCCACTTCCACAGGTGCGAGACCGCAGGTGCGTTACTCGAGCCGCAGGTGCGAGATTACTGAAGGCAGTGGCCTCTTTTAAACATGGGACTTAGCCATTTTTCACCATTTCTTCTTCATCATAGGCGAGTTTGAGAGCTCACAAGAGGGTATTCGACCTAGCTACTAAGAGGTAAGTAATTTCCACTTCAATGTTGGTTTAATACATCAATTACTAAGTATATTAACACCCCAATTAGTGTAAATCAAGGGTTAGAGGGGGAAACCTAGGGTTGATGAATTTTAGAGAATTTCACCACTTGTCTACCATGAAATCATACAAAACAAATCATATATTAATGACCCTTAGGTTATGGGTGAGTGATTTCTACGAAAATTCCCGGAAACCGAGCATGTGGGCCGGAGGGGGGGGATATATTTTGGGGTTTCTTCAAGAATGATGAATTTACTAAATAAGTAGGAGAATTTACATACTTTGAGCATGCAATGATATATTTGTATAACATTTGGCTAGTTTCGAGTCCTCGGGTGTAGAGTTCGGAGTTTTGGGCGCGTTCTTGGTCCGAGAAGTAGATTTGACACGAGGTGAGTCTCCTTTCCAACCTTGTAAGAGGGAATTGTCCCCATAGGTAAATGTAAATAATTGAATTTTCCTTATTTGCGGGGGATACACACGCGCAAAGTGACGAGAGTCCGTGCGTAGCTACTATTACGTTATGTCGTGTAGAATTTAGGATTCACAAGCATGCCTTTATGTGCCTTACCTGTATCTTTACATCTGTTCCTAGTTTCTTATTATATTTGAAATTGACATGAGGATATTAGGAAGTTATGTGTAAATTTAAATGCTTAAATCTCTGTTTTCAAGTATAATCCATGATAAATTCCTGAATTTCCTTATAATTATGTGTATGTATACGAACACCCGTGTCGCATGTATGATTCGTGATCCGGGTAGCCTTATAATTATGTCAAGATCGTAGCATGATCGATTCACGAGCGGGGTAATAGATGCATCTATGGTTCGAGCCGTTCGACCCTCGACAGTGCACATTTATTTTTGCGTCGCTTCGGCTGTACGCCTCGGCATATTATGTGCTATGAATTTGACTGAGAGTATTATTATCATTATTCAATAAATTTCTCTATGTGGAAGGGAACTTAGACTTTATGATAATTGTTAATTGACATATGATGTTAGATTGCAAGTTCGCACACTTTATAAATTATGTCTTCTTGATATTTTGTTTTGACTGTTAATCCTGTCTAGATTCATTTATATACCCTATTGCTATTGACCCTAGTAAGTATCACGTCTACCTCTTATCACTACCTCTTCGATCTTCGAGTTTAGACGGGATACTCACTGGGTACATATTTGTTTATATGTACTCATGCTACGCTTCTGTACTTAATTGTACAAGTCCTGAGGCAGGTGCATCTGGTTATCAGACTGGAGCGCGATCTTGAGATCATATTCTGGACCTGACTTCACGGTGAGCTGCTCCTCCTGACGATCCTTAGCAGCACTGTGTAGTTATCTATTGTTTTGGATATTTCTGTCTATTCTCTTCAGACAGTAGTACATTCATTTGGTCTAGTCTTGTATATTCTACTAGTCGCCGGTAGACTTGTGATACTAGGTCCTGGCTCACGTAGTAGACTCTCTAGTATTTTTGCTAAACTCTATATGTTGGCACATGATTTTGAGTTACATTGAGTTAAGTTGCCACACTTATCCGTTTTCATTTAACAATCCTTAATTTAAAACTTGGCTAATATTCAAATATTCAATTAAATAAGGTAACCTCATTAGTAAACAAGTGTTGGCTTGCCTGACTCCGGTGTTGGGCGCCATCACGACCTGAGTTATAAGTTTTGGTCGTGACATTAATTGCTTCATATTTTTAATTGTTTCATGTTTATTGTTGTTTCTATAATTACTTGGCTTGTTATATTGTTGTAAATCTTGTAGCAATCATTTTTAGAAAAGTGTTAGTATTTTTCCTTGGTTTCATTGTGGTACATAAACACTGAGTGGGTTGACATTATTTTAGGAGATGTAAATATATATATATATATATATATATATATATATATATTCTTGTTGGTTTTATTCTGAGATATTGTTTATGAAGTTGTGAGAACAACTGTTTATGGTTTATGACTATTGAGACAAAAGTATTGTGAAGGGCTTGGCTTGAATTTTGAAAGTTTTAATAAATAAATAAATGATAGTGATAAAGGTTGACATGTGAAATATATGATAGTGATAAGGGTGGACATGCGAAATAAATGATATTGATAAGGGTGGACATGTGAAATAAATGATAGTGATAAGGATGGACAGGTGAAATAAATGATAGTGATAAGGGTGGACAAGTGGGATCGGGTTGCACGCCGCAACAAGTAATTGATAAGGGAGAACCTTTATGATTTATTGATTTTAAATATAAAGAATTGAAAAAATTACTGTTTTACTCTATTGTTTCTCAAATTATGCACCTTTGGTTATTTTAAAGTAAAGTTTGGAACTTTGAAAATTCATGTCAGATCTTGGTTACATCTGAAGCCTAGAATAGGCGACTGAGTTATTTTATTTATTGTTGTAGTTATCTTTCTGGTTTGTGTGGAATTGTTTTATTGATTTATTATTATATATTCACAGGATATGTTATAATTGCCCGCCTTAGCCTCGTCACTACTTCGTCGAGGTTAGGCTCGGCACTTACTCAGTACATGAGGTCGGTTGTACTGATACTACACTCTGCACTCTTTTGTGCAGATCCAGGTACCAGCCAACGTTAGAGATTTTACTAGCGGACATTCTACATTCGGAGACACGAGGTATATCTGTCGGCGTTCGCAGATCCGCGGAGTCTCCTCTTTGTTCAAAGAGATTGTTTTATATTTCCTCAAAACAACTATATTATTCTTTCAGCCCATTATTTGTAGTAATCTTAGAAGTTCGTGAATTGTGACATCAGACCCTAGGGTAGTCTTAGAGTTATTTATATAATTAATTCGTGGCTCGGTTTATTTATTTGGTTATTGTTTTATATTTGGAGTTATTCATTGGAAACCATTAGATTAAGTTTATTTTAAATTTACTCTATCATGTTTAAATGGATAATCAACGGAAATAACTAATCGAACTCTAACATTGGCTTGCCTAGAAAGTATGGTGTTAGGCGTCATCACGATCCCTATGGTTGGGAATTTGGGTCGTGACAACATGTCTGGAAATGCACATAATCGGAGCTGGGTCCCGCCACCCTGAACTACGTCTCCGGGAGGACCTCTGATAGGTGGACCTCCACCTCTAGCGGGCTGGTCTCCACCTCTAGCAACCTGACCCCTACCTCGGGCTACCTGACCTCTACCCCTAGCTGGCTGGGCAGGCGGTACAGGAGCTGGTGCCGGAACTATAGCACGAGAACCCTGATATTGGAGCTGATTACCTGCATATTTCGGACAAGTCCTCCGAACATGCCCATATTCACCACACTCAAAACATCCCTCCTGATACGAAGACTGACCCTGACGAACCGCCTGACCCCGATAATAACTCCACAGAGGAGGTGCTCTAATAGGAGGTGAAGGAGCACTGTAAACTGGCTGAGCAGAAGGAGGTGTATAAGAACCACAACCACCTGAAGTACCATGTGAAACCTGTAGTGCTGAGTGAAATGGCCTGGAAGATTGGCCTCTGCTAGATGAAATCCAACTATCTAAACGAGGCACCACTGAATCCACCGGAATGGCGAGGTCTCTTGTCTGACCCCTGACCTCCCATCCCAAGAACCGACTGTGATGACCCAAGAAGTCATTTTATAAATATAGACTACGTATCATGCTTAATTGTCATAAAAAGACTAAAATTAAATACCTCGATTTGCATGCACGTTCCAGGCACGAAACCAGAAAGCTTTTATGTTAAAATATGAGAAATAGTGAATTCTAGAGCTAAAACTTGATTATAGTTGACTTTGGTCAATATTTTGAGTAAACGGACCCGGATCTGTGTTCCGACAATCCCGGGAGGTCCGAAGTAAAATATGGGACTCGGGCGTTTGCCCGAAAATGAATTCCGAGGTCCCAAGCCTTAGAAAACAATTTTTGAAGAAAATTGTTCTGTTGGTTAATTCTTGAAATAAAGAAATGAAAAATTATGCGAAATATATGATATCGGGCCCGTATTGTGGTTTCGGATCCCGGAGCAAGTTTGTTATGTTATGTAAGTCCTATCTGTGAAGTTTCATAAGAATCGGAGTTGATTTGATGCAATTCGTACATCCGGTTGCAAAGTTGGGAAATTGAGTGTTCTTGAGAAAATCTTGAATTTTGAGGCCAAATCTGCAGATTTTGATGTTAATTTGATGATTTGATTTCACAAACAAGTCTGTATGATATTTTTAGATGTGTGTGCATGATTGGTTTGGATCCACGAGGGATCGGGTGAGTTCCGGGTAGGTTACGGAGTGTCTAGACTTAGAAAAATCCCCAACAGCTGAAACATCTGGTGTACAGGCCTCTGATCTCGCAAATGCGAGGTCAGGGTTCGCAAATGCGAAGCCAACGTTGAGCCTCTGATCTCGCAAATGCGAGGTCAGGGTTTGCAAATGCGAAGCCAACGTTGAGCCTCTGATCTCGCAAATGTGAGGTCCCTGGGTCGCAAATGCGAAGGACCTAGTTCACAAATGCGAGGTCTTGGTTCGCATTTGCGATATACGCCGGAAAGCCCAGGGTTCGCAAATGCGAACCCCAGCTCGCAAATGCGAGACCCGCAGCCTGTTATATCAGCTTTTTGACGGGCTTTTACCTTCTTTTCCAATTTTCTAAAACCCTAAACCTCCATAGGCGATTTTCCCAAGGTCCAAACTTCTTCAAATAATTGGTAAGTGACCTCTAACTAATTTCTTTCAATTCCTAACAACTTTTAACAATGATTTCAACCAAAAATCTAGAGTTTCCATGGTAAAAATTTGGGTTTTGGGTAGAACTTAGGAATTTCAATTTTTGGGGAATTGGACCCTTAATAGAGGTCGAATTCCAATACCAATTGTATATTCATGCTCGGGGGAGATTGAGTAAACGGGTTTTGATCCGAACGTCGAGTTTAGACCAAGTGGATCCGGGGTGAATTTTCGAATTTTAATATGAAACCTTCGTAAAACCATTGTTTTTCAGTAAAGATGATTCCTTTAGGCTATGATTGATAACATTGGACGAATTGTAATTAGATTCGAGCGGATTAGAGGCAATTTCCAAAGGGAAAGCAGTGCTAGAGCAGTGATTTACTTGCGAGACTGAGGTAAGTGTTTGGTCTAACTTTGGCTTGAGGGAATAGGAGTCTCCACTTATTTGCTATGTGAAATGCATGGGTGTGGTGTATAGGTGAGGTGACGAGTATCTATGCACCACCCACTTTGTCTGTTAAGCATGATCCCTTCCCCGTCCCAACTTAATTGATTTTTGTCCAAATTGTTCTATGACTATCCAGCGTTGTTGTCTTGTTGGTTTCATTGTTGATAATATTGAGAAAGTGATTAGGAATACAGTTTAACTATCTTATGATTGTTGAGGTTTACGTGATTGTGTGGTTTCAATTGATTGCTGTGACGATTGTATAAAGAGTATTGGTTGTTTATTGGGTTCCCTTGTGGGACAATTGATTGAGCAGTTTGGTGTTGTTTTACGGAGTTTATATATATATATGCACATTGATGTTCCTGTGATATATTGTTGGAAGAGAGATGTTGTGAAAGGTTTGGACTTTGTTGTGAAAGCTTTATACTTTAATATAAGGTTGTAATGTATTGTGGAAACCAAAATGTTGTGAAAGGATTGTCCTGAATTGTGAAATTTAGGAATAAATTGATATGGTATGTCTGGTGGGAGCGGGTTGCACGCCGCAACAAGGAGCGATAAGGGAGGACATTTATATTTTACTGATTTCTAAGGAAAAAAGAAACAAAAGTTTTGAAAAGTTAAAATGTCTATTTTACTACTCTTTAAATATTTCAGTACCACTTTTATTCAAAGTCAAAGTTTGGAACTTTGAAGAGTTATTTGAGAATTGGTTATAGCTGAGTTATCCTATTTTGTCGCAGCACTTATTTATTTGTTTGTTTAGACTTCTTCCTGGCTTTATTATTTATTGTTGTCATCGATTATATTGTTGAAGCCCGACTTAGCCTCGTCACTACTTCGCCGAGGTTAGCCTCGGCACTTACTCAGTACATGGGGTCGGTTGTACTGATACTACACTCTGTGCTCTTTTGCACAGATCCAGGTACTAGTCAGCAGTAGAGGATTCCAGGACGACCACCCGATTCATTTGGAGACACGAGTTACATCTTCCGGCGTTCGCAGATATCCGAGAGTCTTCTCCTATATCTACATACACTATTTTATTTTATTCAGAACAGTTACACTATTTCTTTCAGTCATTATTTGTAGTATTCTTGTCACGACCCAAATTCCCAACCTCAGGGATCGTGATGGCGCCTAACACCACACTTGGTAGGCAAGCTAATGTTAGAAGTCGATTAACTAATTTTCTTGATTAATTACTTGAGCATAAATGAATAAATTTCAATTTAGCCTAATTAAAATAATTCCAAATAAAATAAAATAAAATGATAACAATAATCATTTAAATAAAACGAATCACGAACTAATTATGTAAACAACGCTAAGACTACCCTAGGGTCTAGTGTCACAATTCACGAACTACTAAAGAATATTACAAATAATGGCCGAAAGAAGTAGTGTAACTGTTCTGAATAATGTAAAACAGTATAAGCAAAATAGGAGAAGACTCTTGGAATCTGCGAACGCCGGCAAATGTACCTCGTGTCTCCGAATAAATGGGTGGTCGTCCTGAAGCACTCTACTGCTGACTCGTACATGGATCTGTGCAAAAGAGCACAGAGTGTAGTATCAGTACAACCGACCCCATGTACTGAGTAAGTGTCGGGCCTAACCTCGGCGAAGTAGTGACGAGGCTAAGGCGGGGCTTTAACGATAAACATGTGATATTAGCATATGTACGATAACAAAATAAATTAATTNTCAAACTTTATCTTTGAATAAAAGTAGTGCTAAAATATGAAAATAGTAATATAAAATAGAAAGTTTCAAATCTTTGTTTTTCTGAAAACAAAACAGTAAAAGTAATCATTTAGCTTTTCAAATCTTTATTCTCTTCGAAAATCAGTAAATATATAAATGTCCTCCCTTATCGTTCCTTGTTGCGGCGTGCAACCCGCTCCCACCAGACATATCATATCAATTTATTCATAAAGAATTTCACAATTCAGGCCAAGTCTTTCACAATACTANTTTCACAATAAAACCAACCAGAATATAAGTAAACACCGTAACGCTATCAATCCAGCTCAGTCTTTATATACTATGATAAACTCAAGAGAACAACCTACAACTTTAACACACTTACAACAACAATTGGGCATAACTCAATAAAATCCAATAAACATGCGAACCTCAACAATTATAAATAATAAACTGAATTTTTCTTATAACCTCTCAAC
>MDKH01211852.1:0-137936 GCA_005239495.1 Nicotiana undulata | reverse complement strand
GAAAAGCGGGTTAAAAGTGGTAAGAGTAAACACCAAAGACTCGAGGTGTTAAACTTCGTTTAACAGAATCACTTAGGAATAAGTTGGTTTTATTTGGCAAAACGTGATTCGGATTTATTGCAACTCTTTTACATTTGGAAAAATTATAAAGAGAAAATACTATCGTAGTATTGGAAAATCTAGGATAGTTATCTTTAGAATCATTTGCATATCAAGAACTTCCCATTAGAAATATATCATATTAATACCTACTTGCATTACACTCCATAAAAGGGGACACAACCTTGGTTATTCTACCCATACTAATTATAATCTAAATTAGCCTCCTTTGTGACTACTTTTTCTCTAAAATAGCAAACTATTAATCACCACTCTTTCTGTTCACTAACGGAATAGAACTTCGATTAGAGTTAAGAACCACACTAACATAGTGATATTTTCACACCTATTCCCTGTGGGATTCGACCCCAACCTTGTTGGGTTATTATATTTGACTTCGACCGCTTTACACTATTTTAAAAGTGTAATTTGAGCGTATCAAGAATATAGTTACTTTCTTTGGGTCAGCAAATGCGTCTGCATGCTTTGCAATATATTGCAAATGAATTATCCTTTTATGAACTTCAAGTTCATATTATCTTATTCAAGGATCTAGATGTAGAAATGATAATTCATTACACGTAATTTTTTCTCAACTATTTATCCTGTCTCCCCCTCATGTTAGAAAAACTAACTTGCTTCCTCAACTATGGAAACCCACCTTTGTGCGTGATGATGTTAACCAAAATATACACCGCACATCAATAATAATAAGATGGAATCATTTGATTCTTGACCCTGAACCACTTGTGAGAGGAGAATGTAATATACTTTCATATAAATCAAACAGATATAGATAAATTTGTTCTCGTAAGAAATAGTTCAGCGATTAAGTGGAGGCACTCAATAAATCATTTTGCTAAATCAACTGTGATGTAAACCAACTTATCATGATGAACTATCTTGAATAGAAAATCTGAAAATTATGCTCTAAATTAAATTATTGAGCAGTTACCTCGCAAACACCAGGTTGTAGGTTAATAATAATCGCACATGTAACCATCTCATAGATGCATCTTATGTGGTATACATGGAAGGTGAATGAGCCCATATTCACCTTTGATAAATTCCAGAATTCAAGGGACTCAATCCCAATTTTAGTTAGTCTATTAATGAGAACAAACAACATAAGAGAACTCATACAGAACTTTCTAGTTCTTTAATATTTACCCATTTGAATTCTCTTTTATTTTTTCACATTATGCTTAAATTAACATGGCTAGACCAATTATGCCAACTGGTTAAATTATCAATATTGATAAACCTTAGGATTATACCATGACATGTGTAATTATGAATAAACTCCAAGTTTATTATGATATTGGTTTTTATATCAATAAACTTTTACTTTATTGTGTCATTCTTTTGTTTGTGTAGTACAAACTGGAGAATAAAACGGGTAACTTTTCACATACATATAACCCCGCTACAAGTTGTAGTAATACAAGATATTAAATTTTTCCTTTATTTATAGTCTCTGTATAACTAATCGCTCTCGCGAATACTTTAGAAACTACATAAATTTCTTTGAGACTTACTATAACACAATGCCTTATTGATAATCAATTTTATTTCTCCAAAATAGTATAATTGGCTCTACCAGAGCTTTCAATTAATTTTGTACTACCACATATTAATCAATATCCATATGGTGAATATCTCTTTCAGGGAGAAAGTTATACCATTATGATCATGGTCAAAATTATTATAGGCAAGATATGTTTCTTCTATTACTTTTGCCCTGTAATAATCGGATTGCCATAATATTTTGGCATAATCACAATAGATATGTGATCAATGACCATTCATGCCATAACAATAAAATTATTTTCTTATTTCATCTCAAACCTTTTTCAAGATATTAGTGTGGTATATCCACTACCACTAGCACATTCATGTTCTTCCAAGAATGTTATGTATTCATAAATTAGATGTTGTCACATTCACATCATGAATGGACCGTAATCATCTATATGTGTTTTACAAAATCTCATGTCAAATCGATAACAAATATTACATTCATAGAGTGAAGGATTATTTTGAAAATCCTTATTATTCTCATTAACACAATGATGACGATTATAATTTCGTCTATTGCCATGTCCACATTCATTGATATCTTCACGGTTATAATTTTGTCTTCTTTCAGACTTATCACATTGTGATATATAAGAGCATGATAATGAAGCAAATTTAATGGGACAAGTTTCCACTTCTTTGCCCACAATCATACATGAATTTGATCACGGCAAGACATAGAATTTTTACCACTTCGGGTGGTTAACTCTATTAGATTTATAATCAAAGTTTATTGTCTTTGCTTGCATTTAAAATCAAATTATAGAATTTCAACAATTTAAAAGAGAAAAGTGAAGTAAAATACTTACCTTAAATTCAGAATTTAATCATGAAGAAGTTCATGGAACAATTTACAATTATTATGCTCAATCTCAAAGCTTCCACTCAATTGGTTAGAGTCTCGTGCTGATAACGTGTTATAAAATAATAAAACAAGAAGAAAAGTATTGCAGAGAAAATGTAGGGAGAGAAAATTATTATTGATTTTGGGATAACTTACAATGGAGTAAAACCGGTATATTTATAGGGGAAAAATAACTTAGCGAGAAAGTAACAAACTCTCTAAAGATAGACATTTACACTAATTACAATTCTATTCATAAAAGTTTAAATAATTTACTGCTACTGTTGAGTTACGAGACAGCTTGTCTATAAGGTATTAATTTTCAGAACACTAGTACAAAATTAAACTCCTATTACATCATTTCCAGTTTTTGGAAATACTAGTAACAAAATTTGATGGTACATCGCGATACACATGTTGAATGTTTAATTTGGATCTAAACAATTTTTTTCCCATCAGCTTTCTTTACAACAATAACAACAACAAACTCAGTTTGATCTCAATATGTGGAGTCTAGGGACGATAGTCTGTAGGCAAATCTTACCCCTACCTAATGCATGTAGAGAGATTATTTCCAATAGACCCTCGGCTCCATCAGCTCTCTTTTAATAATGAAAAATAAATTGCCCTATAGAATTCTCTGGAGGATCTATATGCCAATTGTTACCAAGAATTTCTAATAAATATAGTCAAAAACTAAATTGACGGCCTCGTTTTAATTATTTGCAGAAAAAGCGACAAAACAGCCTTTCATTTTCATGACAACAATAATGAAAATGGAAGTAAGAAGAGAAAGAACTGAAATCTGGCACATAACAACGAATTATAATTAGGTGGGGATATGGAAAGGGGTATTGTCCTCTTAAAATGAAACAACAACAATAAATAAATAAATAAATAAAGAGAGAGGTGATGCAGTAATTAAATTATAAAAGTTTTGTTACTCCAAAATTGGGTAACAATTAAATTTATATACGCTTTCAATGTTATGTGATTTAATTATATATGAATAATTAAAAATATAAAATAAATGAATTAGAAACGAAATAAACGATCAAACCAACTGCAATATTATGGCCAAGCCTGAACTTAGATTGAACAATTACCTCGTCCTCGATTGGACATTCGGTTTGAGCCCGGGCGTGAATGAATAATAGAACAAGTGAGCAAAATTCTTCGCAATAGTTAGAAGGTAAAAATAAACTTTTGTTGCCTTGAATCACATGTTATAATATGTCAGAATAAAGAAAAATTCCCCCTTTATATAGTAGAAGCATTTTAGTCATGGTACAAGTCCTAAAAAAAGGTAAAATCTTCTTTTTCCATAATTGTTGATCCATAATCGAGATCGAGCAAGATTCGTGCTGTGATATCCGGTTGAGGACGAGTATTGCGGCCCCCTATCAGTCGTGCATAACCGTCAATCGTGTCTCCCGAGGTCTAGAAGTCATACTCAGTCCGGGGTGTGCCGTTTTACCGCATCCGATGTCAGATATAATGTTCATCCTTTCTAGATCTCGATGAGTCTCTAGCCCCGATTATAATCTCACGGATCCCTGTTTCCCTCTCGTTCTTTCATCGAGGAATCAGGGTAGACACTAACCCTCGATTTTACCCGTACACAGGTAGTCCCCTCGTTTTCCGGAAGGTAGGATTTTTGAAACTATGGGAAACCAAAAGTGATGCCCAGTTTCTTCCTTCGTATAATTACGACCAAGTTGCTAAACGTCCCATCATTAGCATCGATCTGATTTCAGACACGTGACATCCGCCGGTTGACTGTCATCGAATGTGAAACGTCGCGCTTTGATAGTTCTCCACCTATAAAAGCTCTGACCCCTTTTTCACTTCTCCTCTTTCCGATTCTAGAACTCTTACTCTCGGATTCCCTACTTGCCTTTAAATCCTTTAACTCTTCATACACTGCTCTTTATATATTCATATCTTCATCCTCAATCTTCATACATTCTCTTTGAATCTTCAACCCGGACCTTCATATCTTCATCTCATCTTCAAATATTCATATTTTTCTTCAAACCTTCATATTTCTCATATCCCGATGGCAAAAACTTCCAAATCCGTGCCTCAGCAAACCTCTCATTCACTATCCAACCCGGCCACTGACGCCGAGATGGCCATTCCTGAGGTAGCCCAGGAGCCTCCCCTGAAAAGCTTCGTATTCGGCGACTGCTCTATCGGGAACGACTTCAACGTCGAGAAGGCCTCTAGTCAACATGACTGAAGCGAAGGAGCATGGATGTACATATGCTCCGTTTCTGAGGAAACACTGCCTACAGTCCGGGTAGATTATAACTGGGAGGGCAAGGAGGTGGTGATCCCCTGTCACGACAATGACATTACCACTCACGTGGAGGGGTACTTAAGTGTTTACACTTACCCCTTCACGCTCACCCCAGTGGACCCCATAGTCCTTGACTTCTATAAAGGGTACAAGGTCTGCCTTGGGAAGATTCACCCATCACTTTGGAGGATCGTAATCCTCTTCCGACAATTCGTGAAAAACACCGAAACACCTAGGTTCACCCTCGACCATCTACTTCGTTATACTGTCCCCGAATCTTCCGAGGGGGTTGATCAAGGTTGTTTGCCGAGCAAGAAAGGCTTCGTTCTCGAGCATCACCGAGGACCGAGATCGAGGATAGCAAGGGAGGTTCGCTCGAGTTAAAATCGAATACCTCATCCAATTTTTATCCTTTTTCTAATTTCTTATGTTTGTCGTTGTGCAGGAATTTTTCAAGTTCCTAATGCAGTCCCCTGCTTCAAGGAGTGGATCGAGGGGATATGCAAATAGATTCCATACTTCGAGCGTGCATGGCGCAAGCTCTCAAAGGGCATGTGGGAGGCTCGTTCACATGGCGAGGCCCCCTCCCGAATGATTACCTTCATACTCTTGGCTTACACATCGTTAAGTCTTCTTTCTTCTTGCAAGTTTGCGTAAACCACCGAGCTCAGGCCATTGGATGAGGATGAGGATCTGTCGTCGCTTGCCGAACCCTCCGCTTAAGGACAGCTCGAGGCTGCCACAGAGGAGAAAAAGAAGAAGAAGAGAAAGTCCTCGGGCTGCCTGGATGCTGAGGCGAAGAAGAAGAAGGTGACCATCTTTGGGACCCGAAGGCAATTTTCGTAGTCTATGTATTTGTTTATCTAATCCCAATTCAAGCTTGTTGAGTTTACTTCAGCGGGTCCTTCTTTTATCACCGACTTCATTAGTTGTACCACCGCCCCAGAGCTATATTCGTCGGAGTCGACCGACAACCCCAAGTTAGCCAGTGCTTCTGCTTCACTGTTTTGATTCCGGGGTACATGGGGTAGAGTCCATTCCTTAAATTGTGCAGGGCAATTTGTCCAAGTACCTTTGCATCCGCTCTTATTTTACTTCGAGCATTCTGTTGACTTGATTTACCACGAGAATGGAATCATATTTGGCTTCGATCACTTCGACCCCAAGGCTCTTAGCCAGTTCTAGACCTGCAAGCATGGCCTCATACTTGGCTTCATTGTTAGTCAATTTTGCAGTTCTAACAGACTACCTAATTATACTTCTCGTAGGTGGTTTTAACACAATATCGAGATCGTACCCCTTCGCGTTGGAGGCACCGTCCGTGCATTGGGTCCACATTCCCAAATTAGCCTCCGAGGTGAGCAGTAATTCCTTTTTTGCGTAAAGTCGGTCACGAAGTCTACCAAAATCTGAGTTTTTATGGCAGTTCGAGGTCGATACTCAATATTGTACTCGCTAATATCCATATCCCATTTGGCCAACCGGCCCGAGAGCTCGGGCTTATGCATGATATTCCTTATTGGTTAAGAGGTTATGACACATATAGGGTGTCATTGAAATTACAGTATTAGCTTCCTGGAAGTGCTTAGCAAAGCGAGTGCTAACATTTCCAAGTGAGCGTATCTTGACTCGGCATCCCCTAGAGTTTAGCATACCTTCTTTCTCCCGGACCAAGACACCACTTACCTTCACCTCAGAAACCGCTAAGTAGAGGTATAACTGTTCTCCTGCCTTTGAAGTGTGCAGTAGAGGGGGGCTCGACAGGTACCGTTTGAGTTTTTCCAAATCTTGTTGGCACTCTGGAGTCCAGGAAAATTATTCTTCTTCTTCAATAGTGAGAAGAATATGTGGCTCCTATCCGAGGATATCGAGATGAACCGACCCAATGCGGCTATACGCTCGGTCAATCTTTGAACTGCCTTGACGTTTTCCACTACGATGATGTCCTCTAGGGACTTTATTTTGTCGGGGTTTATCTCTATCTCCTGATTGGATACCATGAACCCGAGGAATTTACCTGAACCGACCCCAAATGCGCACTTCTCCAAGTTTAGCTTCATGTTGTACATCCTTATTATTTCAAAGGTTTCTTGCAAATGTTCAAATGGTCCTCTGCTCGTGGAGACTTGGCCAACATATCGTCAATATAAACTTTCACTGATTTCCCTATTTTTTCCTCGAGCATCCGATTTACTAGGCGTTGGTGGGTGACACCGGTGTTTTTTTATCCAAACGGCATTACGTGATAGCAGTAGGTACTGAATTTGGTTATGAAAGAAGTCTTTTCTTAGTTATCCGGGTATATCTGAATTTAGTTGTACCCAAAGTAGGCAACGGAAAAATGGAGTATCTCGTGCCCAGCCGTTGCGTCGATCATTTGATCGATGTTAGGCAATGGGAAAGAATCCTTGGAGTATGCTTTGTTTAGGTCATTATTATCCACACACATCCTTAGTTTATTTTATTTTTTAGGTACTACCACTACGTTAGATAACCAATTCGGGTATTTGACTTCCCTGATGGATTCTATTTTTAGAAGTTTGGAAACCTCATCCTTGATGAACGCGTGTTTGACCTCGGACGGTGGTCTCCTCTTCTACTTAACTAAAAGGAACTTCGAGTCCAAACTCAGAATGTGAGTGGTTACTTCCGGTGGGATCCCTACCATGTCAAGATGGGCCTAAGAAAAATAATCGGCATTAGCTTCAAGAAAACCAATAAGTTTTTTTCTGAGCTCGGGGGGTGAACCATGTGCCCAGGTATACCTTTCAATTCGGTAGATGATCGATTAGCATGACTTGATCCAACTCTTCAACCGTTGATTTGGTGGCGTCGATATCATCAGAAGATTTAAACGATCTCGGAATGCCATAATTGTCTTCCTCGTTTGTTCATCGTTTTTCCTATTTCTCCGGTTCGGCAACGGCCGGTAGCAGAGATTTCTGTTTAGTCTCTTCCTTTTTGGTCTATTTCGTTTTACTTGATGTCGAAATCGCAGGTACCGGTATTACCTCGTCAACAGCAAACATCTCCCTCACGGTCGGTTGTTCTCCGTAGACCCTTTTGACTCCCCCGGTGTACATGTGGGAAATTTCAGTGCCTGCTGTAAGTTCGAGGGTACTGCCCCTATGTTCTGGACCAATGGACTTCCGAACAGAGTGTTGTACCTCATATCCTCTTCGATTACGTGGAATTTCGTATCTTGGATTGTCCCGACGATGTTTACTAATTTTTTTGGTCTCACATGCCATGTTAAATCCGTTCAATACTCGGACTACTGGTACAATTTGGTCCTGTAACCCTTATTGTTCCACGTCCCTTGATCTGATGATGTTGGCCGAGCTACCTAGATCAAACAACACATGTTTAACTCAAGATTTATTGATAAGTACAGATATTACTAGTGCATTGTTGTAAGGTTGTATGATGCCCTTGGCATCTTCGTCGCTAAACGAAATAGCTCCCTTCAGGACATAGTCTCGGGTGCATTTTTTCCTCGTGATAGATACTTTAGTGCGCTTTATCATTGGTCCCTGTGGAACATTGACTCCTCCGATGTTCATGTTGATCACGTGCTGAGGCTCCTCTTGTTCAGCCTCTTTGTTGGCGTCCCTATTCCTGATGTGATTTTTAGCACGCTCACTCAAAAATTCTCAGAGGAGCCCGTTGTTGAATAACCGGGAAACTTATTCCCTTAATTGTTCTCAATCTTCGGTCCTATGACCGCGAGTACCATGTTACTCACACATCAGATTAGGGTCTTTTTGGGTAGGATTAGACAGCAATGGCCAAGGCCATTTGGTCTCTTTTATTCGCCATATGGATGACACGATGATTGTGGCATCCGCATTGAAGTTGTACTTCGACAATATCGGTGCTTCCCTGTTTCCGAGCGCCTTGTCGACCATTCTTGCTCATCAAACTTCAGCCACCAAACCCTCGATCGGTTTTATTCTTGTTTATTGCGGGGTGACGCCAAGACTCATTTCCTAGTCGGTCCGCGCGGTATGGTTGATACCGATCTCGGACCGGTCTTGACTCTTGATCAATAATTTTCTTAGATATATCATTGGCTCTGATAGGGTAAGCAGATCCAGAAGAGGCCCCGAGTTGGTCGTCCTTGACCCTTATCTTCGACTGGTACCTGTTGTGGACGTCGGCCCAGGTTACCTTCAGGTACTCCACCAAATTTTGTTTTAGTTGTTGATATCCCAAGGAACCTCGGGGGTTGATCCCCTGAGTGAATTCCTAAATGGCCCAATCATCTTCAATCGGTGGTAGGTCCATCCATTCCATCTGGAATCTTGACACGAACACCCTAGGCATCTTGTTATGTCTTTGTTTGACCTCGAAAAGATTTGACTTTTAGGTCTTGACCTTGATGGCCCCGGTATGGGCCTTTACAAAAGCATATGCAAGCATAGGAAACAAGTCAATAGAGTTTGGGGGCAAGTTGTGGTACCATATCATTTCTCCCCTGGACAAATTCTCCCCAAACTTCTTCAGTAACACCAATTCGATCTCCTGAGTGAATGCCTAAATGGCTCAATCATCTTCAATCGGTGGTAGGTTCATCCATTCCATATGGAATCTTGACACGAACACCCTAAGAATCTTTTTATGTCTTTGTTTGACCTCGAAGAGATTTGACTTTTAGGTCTTTACCTTGATGGACCCGGTATGGGCCTTTACGAAAGCATCTGTAAGCATAGGAAACAAGTCAATGGAGTTTGGGGGCAAGTTGTGGTACCATATCATTGCTCCCATGGGCAAAGTCTCCCCAAACTTCTTCAGTAACACCAATTCGATCTCTTGATTGAATGCCTAAATGGCTTAATCATCTTCAATCGGTGGTAAGTCCATCCATTCCATCTGGAATCTTAACACGAACACCCTAAGCATCTCGTTATGTCTTTGTTTGACCTCGAAGAGATTTGACTTTTAGGTCTTGACCTTGATGGCCCCGGTATGGGCCTTTACGAAAGCATCTGCAAGCATATGAAACAATTCAATGGAGTTTGGGGGCAAGTTGTGGTACCATATCACTACTCCCCTGGACAAAATCTCCCCAAACTTCTTCAGTAACACCAATTCGATCTCATCGTCTTCCAAATCGTTCCCCTTGATCGCGCATGTATAGGAGGTCACAAGCTCATTCAGATCTGTGGTCCTATTATATTTGGGGATGTCCGGCATACAAAACCTCTTTGGGATCGATTTTGGTTCTGCGCTCAGAGGAATGGGCTTCTAGATAAATTTCTTGGAGTCCTGCCCCTTCAATATCGAGGGTGCTCCTGGGATCTGATCGACCCTAGAATTGTATGTTTCTACCTTCTTGTCATTAGCCTTAATCTTTTTCTCCCCTAACTCCATCCGTTTCATCAACGCTTCGAGCATTTTCATTACCGCAGGATTTACCCCGGGCTTGGCTTCACCCGATTTCTAATCAATTTGATCTCTTCGGGTGCTTTCCAAGGATTGTACGGGCTCGAACCTGTTAGGGGCATGACTTTGATTCTGCAGCTCTGCTATTCCTGCTTGTTGATCCTGAAGCATTTAGAATATTAGCCACAGGCTCACCCCATCACCTTCACCTTCGGGTACTTCTTGACCTGTTGGTCGGGGGTCCCCGTGAACACTATATTCGGGGTCAGTTGGAAAATTGACTTTGATGGCCACCTGCGAGTTTGCATCGGCCGGATCGACAATTGGGATACCGTTGGGATTGGTAGGGGATCAACGTCAACGTCAAGGGAGCGGACTGAAAGTTTGATATTTTCAGGCTGGCTTGAAAGTAATACTTCAAAGAACAAGCATAAAATAAGGTGTGTAATGGAGATTCATATCAAATCACCGTTATTATCCTTAGTTCAACGACCTACCATGGGCGTCAAGTTGTTTACCCCAAAATTGGGTAACAATTAAATTTGTATGTGGTTTAATTGTATACGAATAATTAAGAATATTAGATAAATGAATTAGAAACGAAATAAGTGATCAAACCAATTGCAATGTTATGGCCAAGCCTGAACTTACATTGGACAATGACCTCGTCTTCAATTGGACCTTCGTTTCGAGCCCAGTCATGAATGAATAACAGAACAAGTGAGCAAAATTCTTCGCACTAGGTAGAAGGTAAAAATAAACTTTTATTGCTTTGAATCACATGTTACAATGTGTAAGAATAAAGAAAAACTTCCCCTTTATATAGTAGGAGAGTTTTAGCCCTAGAACAAGTATAGAAAAAAGGTAATCTTCTTTTCCCGATAATTGTTCCATAATTGATATCGAGCGAGATTCGCACCGTAATATTCAGTTGATGGCGGGTATTGCCACACCCTATCAGTCGTGCATAATCGTCCATCGTGTCTCCCTAGGTCTAGAAGTCATACTCGGTTCGGGGTGTGTCATTTTACCCCGTCCGATGTTGGATATGTCATTCATCCTTCCCTGGCTCGACGAGTCTCTGGCCTCGATTACAAGCTCGCGGATCTGTATTTCCTCTCATTCTTTCATCGGGGAATCGGGTTAGACATTAACCCCGATTTTACATGTACACAAGATTGAAAGAGAAAACAAATTATTTCATTTAAAATAGGAGCAAAATGTTGATAAATTAAAATTGGAACCGAATTAGCGAAATAGGTAATAAATGCATGATAATTGGCAGGATAAGTAAGATATCTCCCAAATTTTGCGGCTTTAATTAACTTCTCTTCCTTCGCTGCAATAATTTGACAGCTAATCAATATTATTAGGGTTCAATGCTATTGGTTCTTCGATTTAAATAAGTGCTGATTTTAGTTGAGCTTTTCAAGTATTATCTAGTTGTTGATGTAAAGTAATGCCGTCTCTATAGGTAGGTCCTTTTTCAGTGGAAATTTTAATGACTACATTAGTAAGGTAGTGAAACTAGTTGGATTGATGCCGACTCCTCTGTCTCTGTGTCCAAATGATCCACTATTTCCCCTTCCTAAGGTAGTAGATAGGGAGCTTTGGAAAGACGGTACATAGTTATTTTCGTGTGACTTATAGGTCACAGATTCAAGTAAAGGCAGTTATTAATGTCTGTAGTACGATAGCCTATCTACGTTACACTCTTGGGGTACTGCCCTTCTCCGGACTCTGCGTGAATGAAAGATACTTTGTCTCCATGTGACCTACAGGTCACATATTCGACCCGTGAAATTAGTCACTAATTAATGCTTGTATCAGGGTAGAATGTTTATGTCACACCCCTTGGGGGTATTGCTCTTCCCCCGATCCTGCATGAACAGAGGTGAAGCCAGGAATTACTCAAGTGTGTTCAAACTTGAAAGAAGTGAAAAAATTCTCCGAGAAAGAGTGTTCAATATATGTTATATATCTCTAAAATCTAATACATATTTTATATATATACGCAATGTAATTTTCCGACGAAGGATGATCAGTTGACCACCCTTTATAAGATGTAGTTTCGCTCATGTGCATGAATGTGGGATGATTTGTACGCCGAATTTCATTCCCTTCTTTGTAGTACTTCTGTAGCAGTACAATTACATTTTTCTTCATACTAGTACTAAGTATAAAGAACAACCGTCTCACCTACCTTTGTTTGCATTTATGCATGTAAAGTTATATACTTTCAATTAACATGCATAGTTTTCTTTCTCATATCTTTACTTTAACAGCATTTATTATTTCCTAACTATAATTTCAAGCTTTTTTCCATTCTTATACTCCTTTTTTCCTCACTAGCTAGTTCCACTCATTACTTCCAACTCAATTGTATACATCACTAACTCTCATAACAATGGACCTCTTATTCACAGCTTTAGCATTTCTTCTCTTAAATCTCATCTTCTTGTTCACACGCAAAAACAAATCAAAAAACCTCAATCTTCCTCCAGGACCACCGGGTTGGCCGGTAGTCGGTAACCTTTTTCAAGTAGCTGGTTCTGGTAAGCAATTCTTCGAATACATTAGAGAACTCAAACCAAAATATGGCTCCATTTTCACACTCAAAATGGGTGCTCGTACTATGATTATTGTTACCAGTGCTGACTTGGCTTACGAAGCTTTAATCGAAAAGGGTTCGATATTCGCTACCCGCCCGAGAGAGAACCCGACCCGAACCATTTTCAGTTGCAACAAGTTCAGTGTCAATGCAGCCGTTTACGGGCCACTTTGGCGATCCCTTAGAAGAAATATGGTTCAAAATATGCTTAGTTCGAGTAGAGTGAAAGAGTTTCGTGATTGTAGAGAAATGGCAATGGATAAGTTGATTGAAAAGATTCATGCAGATGCTAAGGCTAATAACGACGTTGTTTGGGTGCTGAAAAGCGTGCGTTTCGCGGTGTTTTATATACTTCTGGCTATGTGTTTTGGTGTTGAAATGGATGAAAAATTGATTGAAACCGTTGATCAAATGATGAAGGATGTGTTAATTGAGCTTCTTCCAAGAATAGATGATTATCTTCCTATATTGAGCTTATTTGTTGGGTATAAACAACGTAAGAGAGTTCAAGAAGTTCGCAAGCAACAAGTCAAAACACTTGTCCCTTTGATCGAGAAACGCCGTAGAGCTATACAAAATCCTGGGTCCGACAAGACTGCAGCCTCGTTTTCGTACCTGGATACTTTGTTCGATGTGAAAGTCGAAGGTATAGTGTTATATTATATGGCCGTCTCATTTAAAAATTTAAGTTACAAGAGAAAACATATGTTTAAGTATTTACTTAATTATATTTTCAACAGGTAGAAAATCAGGACCGACAAATCCGGAACTTGTAACCCTATGTTCAGAATTCTTGAACGGCGGGACCGACACAACTGCAACGGCATTAGAGTGGGCCATAGGGAGACTGATCGAAAACCCAAGCATACAGAAGAGAATGTACGAAGAGATCAGAAGCACGGTGGGTGATAGAAAGGTTGATGAGAAGGACATAGAGAAGATGCCTTACTTAAACGCCGTCGTAAAGGAACTTTTACGTAAACATCCTCCTACGTACTTTGTACTAACCCATGCAGTAACTGAGCCAGTCAGATTGGGCGGGTATGACATACCCACCGATGCTAATGTGGAGTTTTTCTCACATGGGATCTCGCATGACCCGAATATTTGGTCCGACCCTGAGAAGTTTGACCCGGATAGGTTTTTATCTGGGCGAGAGGACGCTGATATAACAGGTGTGACAAAAGTGAAAATGATGCCATTCGGTGTCGGGCGGAGAATTTGCCCGGGTTTGGGTCTGGGAACAGTGCATGTGAATTTGATGTTGGCCCGAATGGTTCAAGAGTTTGAATGGACCGCTTACCCGGAAAATAGCAAAGTGGATTTTAGTGAGAAGTTGATATTTACTGTGGTGATGAAAAATCCTTTAAGAGCTAAGGTCAAACCAAGAATGTAAGTGGTGTAATTTCATTAAGATTACAAGTCCAAAATATGATTAAAATATTTTCACGTTTATTTTTGTTCGAAAATTCTGTTTGAAGCTTATCTCTATTTATCGGCATTTGTTTTTGAGTTGGATTGTCAATAATGGAATGTAGAGAAAAGAATAAGATAAATGCCTTCGTTAAATCTACACTTCTTGTTACATTTTACTTTCTATAGTTAAATCGCAAGTTCTAGTATGGCTTATAATTGCGCATGAAACGAATTTCTGATTTGAAATATATAGATTTTAAAGTTTATAATAAGTTTATCTTTAACGGATTTTTCAACAAATTACATATACAAGGCTTGGACTAAAATTACTTGTTTGATTGAACCCTAACTTTCTACACTAGCTATATATATGCCCCTATTATTTCAGAAGAAATTAACAAAAGAATTGGGGTTCACGTGAGTGTTACCCTTTATGAAGAAGCACATGTTTTAGTAAGTTAAGTAGGTATTTGCCGGTAAAGACAACCATTGAAAAGAACTGTTATTTCAATAGAATTTATAAGTGTGGGTGGACCATTGTAATTTTAATGTTTCCTTTTGTTGTTGGGCATTTAATATAATATTTTTATGGACCTAGAAGCATTTTGTTCGTTGGTCCAATTATGCATGTCAGGTATTTTTTCAGCCTTAAGTTATGGGAACTACCTTTTCAAACCAATAAAGATGAGTATGCTCCAGAGACTGCGTTTAATTCCTTATATAAATTAGATGTCGAATTAAGCTCCAAGCTAGTAGTAATCACTTGTAATTAGGGATATTCAAAACGGTCATATCGCATAAAAAAACCGCAAACTAAAAAGTCAAACCAATCGACTAAAAAATCCGACTAGATTTGATTTGATTTAGTTTGATATTGAGTAAAAAAGACTCTAACTAAACTGACATATAAATATATAATATTAATATATACTTTTAAAATATTAAATATAATCCTCTCATAGGATGTAATATTTAATAAAACTGTAAAGTGCATCAATTTTTATTTACTTTAAATAGTGCTTGATTCTAACGTGTATCATCATGTTCTTATCAAGTGTTATTGATATGCGCCAATTCTTTTTTTTCTTCCATATTCGTATGTCAATATTTATTAAACTCTTATATCTTTTTCGAATTTGAAATGGTATTTATCGATAATTTTTAAAATTAAATACAATATATCATTATTGTTATTATTTAAGTTTCATATTGATTTTATGTTTTATTAATAAATTTTGGTTAAGCTTGAATATATCCCTCAATGATTATTAATTAGACTAAAAAATAACTATCTTGTGTTACCAAAAGAATTTTTTCATTAGAATATTGTAATAGATTATATATTTGTCAATTTGTTCAATTATTCATAAACATATATTACTTTATCAAAACTTTATCCGTGATAAGTAAGATTTATATAATATTTATAGGACCAATAAAATAACCCGAAAATCTCAAAAAAAATCAACAAATCGAACCAATCAAATCGATATAGTTGGTTTGATTTGATTTTGATAAAATCCGAACCAACTCGCATCATGTACACCTCTACTTGTAATAACTCAGTTTGCTTTCGGCCTAGTCATTAGCACACTTAAAACTCTCGCCACCATTTAAGTCTTGTTTCTTTATATTTGTCTAGGGTGTTACATACACCAAGGGACTTCAGATTCGGTCTCCGAAAATTCCCCACCATTGTAGCCAAAGATTGCAGGTAAATGCCTCTGATAGCATGTGTGACAACACCACTCACTAGTGCTACTTCGAGCCGAGCTTTGCATGACTTTGCAACGCATCAAGATAGGGTGTTAAGCACGATTCATTATATATAGAATTTTTCATGTCATTCCAATATGAAATTTACCGAGGATCTTACATCATTTGTCTTGTGTCATCTTATAAATGAGGTGTGGATGATACCTGGTATTAAGTAGTCCCTTTGCTATGATCTTGATATTATTCATAACTGCGATGACCCGATAGGTAATTTACAGTTTGTTCTGAGACCTCAAACAGTTCCGTTTAGTCTTCCTCAATTTGCGTGCTCAGTGTGTGTCCTTTTTTCTAGAAGGTTTTTATGAGAAAATTGATGAAAATATAAAATCGTGCCTTAAAAACTCATTTGAGTTGACTACGATCACCGTTTTATGTAAACGGACCTGGATCAGTATTTTGATGGTCCCACTGGGTCCCTGTCGTGATTTGGGACTCGCGTGTATGTCCGAAATCGAATTCAGAAGTCCCTAGCTTGATTTAACGTAATTTGTTGAAAACTAGAAGTTTAAAGGTTTAAAGAATTTCTAAGTTTGACCGTAGATTAACTTTATTGATACCAGGTGGATTTCAATTTCGAAACTTGGTATAAGTTCATTACAGTATTTATGACTTGTCTGCAAAATTTGGGGCAAAAATGGAGTTGATTTGACGTGATTCGGATGTCTGGTTATATAATTGAAAGTTCTTAAGTTTCTTATATTTTATTTGTTTTGATGTCCAATTCATAGTTCTAGGTGTTATTTTTGTGTTTTGATCGCGAGCGAGTTGATACGATGTTATTAAACTTGTGTGTACGCTGGGTTTGGAGCTCGAGGGAATCAGGTAATTTTCGGATAGGCTACGAAGTGATTTTGGACATAGAAGAATAGCTGATACGTTTTCTTTCTGGTGCTGGACTGCAGATCTCTAATTTGCGAGGTCTGGCTCGCAAATGCGAGCCTCACTTTTGCGATCACCTCATCACATTTGCGAGCATGGGCTGGGGAATGAGGTTCTCGTATTTGCGAGTTTGCTGTCACATTTGTGATAGTGTCAGGTTCGCGTTTGCAAACAAATGGTTCACATTTGCGATGGGGTGCTCGAGGGAGTTGGTTCGCATTTCCGATCACTTTGGTTGCATTTGTTGTAAGCCCTAGTTTGCATTTGCGTACAAAACCATTGTGTTTGTGATGGTAGCAGAGATATGATTTTTTCGCATTTGCATGGACATTTGGGTGCGCAATTGGCCGCATTTGCGATATCTGCGTCTGGACAAAAGCTGAGAAAAATGAGAATTAGCTCATATGTTTCAAACTCTCAACCTTAAACACCCTACATACGATTTTCACAAGAGATTTTCTTCATAAAATCGTTGGTAAGCGACTTCAATTTATTTCTTTTCAATCTACCCATTACATTTCATAATTTTTCAACATCAAATATAGGATTTTCATGGAAGAATTTGGGTAGAATTTGGGATTTTTGTAAATATGGGATTTAGACCTCTAATTGAGGTTGGAATTCAAAACAAATTACACAACATGGCTCGAGGTGAATGGGTATTCGGGTTTTTATTCAAATTTCGATTTTGACCAAGCGAGCCCGGGGTTGACTTTTGTTGACTTTTTCAATAATGATCTAAATTGAACCTTTTTAATTCGTGGATAGTTTCTAAGGCTTATTTTGAATCGTTTGATTAACAATTTGCTAGATTTGGTTGGTTTGGAGGCATGTTCGAAAGGCAAGGCCGTGGTTGAACTTTGAGTTGATATTGGAGCGAGGTAAGTGTTGGTTCTAACTTTAATTTGAGCGAATTAGGAACCCTTGAGCTATGTTCTATGTGAATAACATGTACATCAGCATATATGCGATGTGACGAATGCATATACGCCGTCAAAATACTTGTTTTCATGCTTTTCCGTATTTCATTAATTATTTTATTCCTTGTCTTAACTGTTACATGCTTTAATTGCTTCTTATGCCTTAATTTGCTACTTTTCATTCATTATTCTCGCATTAAAATGTTAGTTTCTCCCATGCTTCCATGATTTAATTGCTACTTTCCTTAATTGACTTACTTGTACCCTTTAGTTGTCATTTATTTGACTTGTCTTGCTACTTAGTATTAATTTAGGAAATTCTTGATTTGGTAAGAGATTTCCCTTATTGTTATGCTTTCATATTCGTTAATCGTAGAAATTCTTGTGATTCGAGTTGTTGAATTGGTTTCATTTATTGAGTTGTGTTTATGGACCGGGTTGTACGCCGCAACAGGTGGAATAAGGGAAGATTGATATTGATATGGTGGGATTGGGTTGCACGTCGTAACAAGTGGAATAAGGGAGGATTGATATGGTAAAATAAGGGAGGATTATGATATCGGTTCTGATTATATGGTGGGATCGGGTTGCGCACCGTAACATATTTTTACTTGTTATTATTGTTATTTACATGGAGGAATAAGTGAGGATCATTTTTGTACGGTGAGATTGGGTTGCGCGCTGCAACTGTGTATGTGTTTGGTATTCCTTGTTGTATTGTGTTGGCTTTCGTCTTTTCGTACGAGATTATGATGAATTGTATTTCTGGTTTTACCGGTTTTCGAGAATTGAGTTATTTTCATGAGTTAACTGCCTTACTTTCCTGTATTTTACATTCCTGTCATTATTAATATACTGCATACATGTTAATGTACGTGACCTGCCTTAGCCTCGTCACCATTTCGTCTAAGTTAGGCTCGACACTTACAGAGTACATGGGGTCAGTTGTACTCATACTACACTCTCCACTTCTTGTGCAGGAGTCGGTCCCGACGACGGTCAGTAGATTACTCAGATCGAACATCTGATGGAGACTTGAGGTACAACTGCTCGGCGTTCACAACCGTGAAGTCCCCTACTACTCTATTCTAGTTGTTTATTTCTTTTAGACAGTTTTACTTTCATTCAGATCATTAGTCGTATTATTCTAATCGCTCGTGCACTTGTGACACCAGTTATGGGTTGTATTTAGATATTTTGATTTTTATGACTTTACACACTTCATTTCAATTCTATTACAACTATTTCAGTTTAAAGTGCATCAATTAATATGATTTGTTAATAATGGCTTAAAACTATTCTAACGTTGGCTTGCCTAACAAGTAAAATGTTAGGTGCCATCACGGTCCCGAGGGTGGGAATTCCGGGACGTGACAGTAATATTACAATGGAATACAATCACAATAATTTATATGTTATACATGTAAGAATACCGACATAATATAACCCAAAATCAAATATGATGTTAGGTTACAAAATAAATTTTGATTACTAAGAAAAATTGTGTATCTGTTTGAGCCATACCGTGAATTAATGACGAAGGAATAATTAGTCTTCCTCTACGTTACCCTTTCTATGATATGGTTGCGTCAATGGGACAACTACCACATGTATCAGAAGCTACGAAACAACTCCGACTATGTGCTTATATAGGGCTTGAGTAGGACCTAACTGTAATTAATAAAATTCTGATGATTCCTTACACTACGAGCTTCATCAAGTTGAGCATAAACTCACTGTACTAGACCCGCCAAGCACATAAAGTGCACAACCCAATAACTAATTATCACACTTATATTGGGCTCACGTTTATGGACTATCATTAAACTCAGGACATTTAAACTTAAATAAAATATTTAATGGAAGCTCATTTTTTACATACATGCTATATCTTATTAATTACGTTTACCCTTAAAATGAGTAACAATTAAATTTGTACGTGGTTTAAATGATAAGTGGTTTTAATTTAACACGAATGGTCAAAGAACAAAAAGTAATTGAATTAAAAGAAAGCAAAACGATCAAACCAAATGTGATAAAATAATTAAGCATGGCGTTAAGTTTGAATGCTAGAAACCGGTTCCAATCGAGGCCTTGAGATGGAGCTCGGCTGAAACTGAATGGATGAACAACTTGAGATTACTTGAACAATTGCTAAAATGCAAAAGTAAACTTTATTGCTTTGATATGCATACCAACAGTGACCCAAAAACTAAAAAGGTTATAGTAGGGGATTTTCAAAACCTAATAAAAGTTTTAATAAGGTAAAAATCCTTTCCTTCATTTTTCTCAAGAAAACACGATCCGCGGTTAACATCGGGAGTGATATGTGCTGTAATATTCGGCTTACGGCGGTTAACCGTCTTCCCCTTGACCTCAATTCTTCGTTTCGTTCGATCTTGATTCTTCTCATGTTTGTCCATGCTCGATTCCCGACGTATCATTCATCTTCCGATTTGTGGGCACCCTCGTCCTTACCTGAGCCAAAATCAAATCATGTTTCCCCGCATTTCTTCACTGGAAAATCAGGGGTAACTTTATCCCTGATTTTACCCGTACACAGATAGTCCTCTCATTTCTCAAAGAGCAGATCTATAAGAATGATGAGAAGTGACTAATTGACCACGATTTCTTCCTTCATACAACATAAGCAAGTTGACGAGTCGAAACATATAATGAGTCACGTCACTCTGATTTTGGACACGCGTCAGCTGCTAGTTGATCATTCTCGGCATTTACCAAATGTGAAATGTCATGCATTTATTATTCCTTCCCTATAAAGCTTCTGTTTCCTTTTTTTACTTTTTTACTTTCTGATTTCGAACCTTCTTGAGTTACCCTCGAGTTTTTCATCTATTCATCAAATCTTCATAACATGTTCTTCATAGCTTCATATATTATCTTCAAACCTTCATACAAAATCTTCAAACCTTTATACCAAATCTTCAAAACTTCATATTTCCTTATTGAGATGGCTATGACTTTGAAATCGGTACCCCCAAAGCACTGCCCCCACAACTTCTTCCTTCTCACCAGGGCGGAGGCGACGCTTCTAGTAGTGGCCTGAGACCTCCTCTTATAGAATTCATCCTGGTGGTAGCTACATAGATAAAGACTTCATGGTCGAAAAGGCTTCTGCACAAGGAGACTGAGGCGAGGAAGCATGGAGGTATGTCTGCTCCATCACCGTGGAAACGCTCAAAGTTGTCAGAGAGGACTACAAATGGGAAGGCAAACATAGTCGTTCCTAGCCCCGTTGAGGATATCATGATGTACGTGGCAGGATACTTAAGCGTTTATACATATCCTTTCACGTTTGTTCCGGTAGATATGGTGATCCTCGAGTTCTGTAAGAGGTATAAAATATGGCTAGGGAATATTCACCCGTTCTTCTGGAGGATCGTGACCCTCTTCTGTCATTTCTCTAACAATATGGAGGAGCCTCAGTTCATAATTGACCATCTACTCCGAGTCTACAGCCCCCGGATCTTCTGAGGGGGGTTAATCTAGTTCGCCCATCAGGAAAAGAAAGTTCCCTTCTCCTGAATAGACGAGGACAGGCATCGAGGATGGCAAGGAAGGTTTGCTTGGACAAAGACCAAGGATCTCATTCCTTCTGAGTTCCTTCCCTTCCCGCGAAGTGGAACTCAAAATGTAAGTTAACTTTCTCTTAAGTTATCGAAGTACTTTTTTTAAACTACTCTTCTTTCTCATTATTTGTTTATTTGACATGAAATTGTCGTCCGAATCCCCAATGTGGTCCCTCATTTTAAGTAGTGGGCCAAGGGCATATGAAAATAACTCATCTATCCCGAGTGTGAGTAGGGCGAGCTTTCCAAACGCAAGTGGGAAGCTCGTTCTCATGGTGAGCCTCCTCCCCTTTTTTCTTAGTCATTTCTTATTGTGTCATTGCTACTATTGCACCCTATTTTGCATGAGTCAAAATAAGATTCAACTAGTAGTTTCCCTATTGATGATAAAAGGGAGTACCACATAATATTTAAAGGTATACTAGGGTACCTATTAATTACTAAGATCATTTCTCAATTAGTCTGCTAACTGATGAGATTTTGGGTAAGGGTTCTTATTCTTCTAAGGGAAAGATGTTAGGCACCTCTTAAAATCTACCTGAGGTATCTCCATAGGACTTAGACTAGGTTTAAAAGATTAGTTGTCTATATTCTTCTTAGGCCGATGAGGGGTATGAAATGTGTTGGTGGCAATTGGTGGGTTTTGCTGCGTTTGAACGTAACTTGGTACATAAATAGTGTATGGGAGGGTTTGGTGGGTTTGCAAGGGTTACTGGAAGTATAATCCAGGTTGTAGGGACTGAAGTCGGGATGTTGTTGGCTTGGCGAGTAGTGGAAGGAAAGTGCTCGGGAATTGAATCTAGATAAGGAAAACGGGATGGTTGTGGGAGCACCGTCACGGCCAAATGCGCCAACTCCCGAATGTGTTGTACTTCCTTCCTCAATGATTCTATCTCTTGTGTCATGGCCATATGTTCGTCGTTCCTCGAATCTTCCTTCTCTCCCAAATGCCCCGGGTTATCAGTTATTACCAGGGCGTGTTCGGTCGGGTTACCTATCACAAATATCTTCCATTTTGATCTTAATTTGTACGATGGTTCCTCCAGTTTTGGTTCGACACAAACCAACTTTTCTTTTGGGGAATAATGATAAAGTAAGAAAAAAAAAAGGAAAAAAAAGAAATAGAATAGAAGTCAATTTCAGTATTTGCACAAGTAATAGGCACATAGAGCAATTAGTTCACGTATTCAAGCAAGCCCATTTTCCTAAAATTCACGGGACCTCTCTTTGCCGGAGGTAGGCCAAAGTCACAAATATTTGACAAACAATTCAGATTTGACACATTCAGATCCGAAGAAAATTTTGGTTTTCATTGACAGTATTTGTATTGTAATAGGCGGGAGCAGAGGTTACATCACTGTTTACAACATTCATAAAATTACATGGGCTCAACCATACTTGCCCTTAGGGAAATGAGAAAGTTCGGGATAAAGATACAAAGTGGGAAAAAGGGAGAAATCAACCAACTTCTAGTAACCATCCCCAGAATCATTTCCCATCTCTTTCTCCGGGTTTTCTTCAAATTCTTCTCTATCATCAATGAAATCGGGTTCTTCATCTGGATCCTCCTCCATCTCTGTCTCAGACTCCATCTGGATACACTCAACTACTTGGTCATCATCCTCAGTCGGTGGCAGCATGTGATCAATTGACCTTGGTAACACTTGGTGTTACATGGAGATAGTCACGAGGTAGTATGGCAAGATCTCATGATAGATTTTCAAAGCCGCCACTGCATCCTCCGGCCAAGATATTCCTTCCCTGCTTGGTCGGGCTAGCTCGTGTTCTTCGTTGATCCAGACATAGTATTCTTGAGTGCACCACGCATTCTGACCCATTGGCATTGTGACTAGATCATTCCACTCCTCCTTAAGCCTCTTTATCCTTGGTATCGGGTTCTGTCCGTTATATTCGTCCTCATACAGCGCCGTCCTCATCCAAAGAGGTACATCCTGAATCAACCCGAGCTATTTGTGAACTCGTACGAGTGAGTATGGATGGATGCCCTCAAGCCCTATCATCTCGATAAAATACTTCTTGGGAGTCCTTAGGATTGTTCTCCACCCCTCCATGATAACTTCCAATTGACCCATTCTCCACTTAAGTTGGTCAGCTTCTATCTCCACTCTTCCTGTCCCTGTGGGGAGACCCAATGCCTCATTCTCTCGTTGTGACTTCGAATTATGTTGCTAATACCCACGAAGTAGTCAACTGTGGCTTCTCGTTGAACAAAGTGCTCTGTGGCCCAGATTTGAAGAAACATGTTACAACTCTTGAAGAAATCATACCACTTGGATCATGTGGACAAAGCTCTGAGAATCTCTACCAATACCATGGGTACTAAAGTGGTTTGAGGTTGCCCCGGAATGTTGCTAAAACCACAGGCAACAAGTTGATATTGATCTGTCCTCTTCATTGTGGGTAAACCAACAGTCCCAACAACACCAAAGGGAAGGTTATGGTTCGGAGACTTTCCCACATTGTCTGATCACACTGAAATCCCCACAAGTACCATTCATATCTTTCACGATGTCCAAACCTATCGAACAATTGGTCCAGGCTTACCCATCCATCTTCGATGTTTCTAAAAACCTGACTGTTTGCCAGACCCAAAGCATCAAGAAACTTATAACCGAGTATGGTGATTGGTTGTATATGTTTCCTTCATTTAATGGAAGCTTCGTGAAACTGGTAACTTCTTCCAACATTGGCACCAACTCATATCAACACACTTGAACATTACTTTGGCCGGGTCCTAGAACTCTATCAGTAGGCAAGTAAGCAACTTGTTAGATTTGTTGTTTATCAAGGCAGCCAGTTCTCCTAGGTTTGCCCTAATTTCTTCTCCATGCTCTCGGTGGATATTACTCCACCATTGCTTTAGCTTGTGTGGTGCTCCTATCATCATTTGGATCTCGAGGATATTTTGGTTTATTTCCATTTATGTTGTAAAGTGAAACTCGTTTATTTAGGAATACCTTAGAAATTAGTTCTCAATCCTCGTATTCATTTGAAGAAACCCGTATGAAAAGACCCTTGATTTTGCAACAGTGTTTACTAGATTTTCTTTTGTAGAAAAGCTCGATTAAAAGACCAACTTTCAGATTATGTTTCTGGTTTTCTGAAAGAGAAGATTGTTGTCCTTTGCCTAAACTGTTTTTGTTTCAAAGTCTTCATAAAAATGGTTAGTAAATATTAAGAGATAAACAATATATGTGATTGACGAATTAAGATTATCTACTACTAAGTCTAATGCTTCTTTTAATCCTATGATAAAACAACATTTAATCAAATATGATAAGTGTTATATACATGAGGGAGGTAAGTACAGTAAACTTAATAAATGAAATAAAGGAAGAGAATAGACTCTGGTTTGGGCCTGAAGAGAAGCAAGCCCAACAAGTAGCGAAAACAGATAGCAGCAGACTTCAGACTTCCAAATACGCAGGTTCAGGACTTGGGATTGAGTTCTTTGAGAACTCTACAAGCCCAAGTGTAACACATGTTCAAGAAAAAAAAAAGGTCATTAGATATGTTACTCTATGGACATAACTGCACATGAAATAAACTTGTGTGTGTTGAATTTGATGGCAAGATTAATTTAACTACTATGAACATTTGAAGCCTCTTTTTTGGAAGAAATTGGTAGATGCATTTTCATGCATTTACATTGCATGATCACACTTAATATGATGTCATGCATGACATTATTAAGGCAATTTCTCTTCTATAAATAGCAAGGGTTTTGTTCATTTGTAAACATCTCTCACTTGACTTCTTATCTCCTAAGGCATTTGAATCTTCTTTCTCTCTTGTAGTATTTCACTTGTATTTTTGGAGTAAAATAACGTTTGAGTTGATTGTGTCCGAGGATTAGGCAAAAATCAAATTTTTCCGAACCTCGTTAATTTCTGGTGTTCTTTTTATTATTGTCTCATTTACTATTTATTAGCTACCGATAGATATAGTAGTTGTGATTTAATCACTCTCTATATAATCGGCTTCCGCAACAATTGGTATCAGAGCCAAGGTTCTATCTTAGTATGCTCTATGGTTGCAGCATAGTATGAACTTCCACATTAGAAAAGAATTACTTTTGTGTTCTGTACTGTCAGCAAATAAATAGTATTTGTAGCAAAAATGGGAGATAATAAATAAGAAGAATCTACATCAAGTGTCAATAATACGTCATCGTTGGCATCTTCGCTTATGATAAGAATTGTGTCAAATGCGAAATTTGCGGTAGAAATTTTTGATGGGTCAGGACATTTTGGGATGTGGCAAGGCGAGGTTCTAGATGTTCTTTTTCAACAAGGTCTAGATCTTTCTATTGAATAAAGGAAACCGGATGTTATTGGAGAAGAAGATTGGAAAATTATCAACCGTGTTGCTTGCGGTAACATTCGATCCTACCTTTCTAGAGAGCAGAAATATCCATACACAAAGGAAACTTCTGCAAGTAAATTATGGAAAGCACTGGAAGATAAATTTTTAAAGAAAAACAGTCAAAATAAATTGTACATGAAAAAAAGACTGTTTCGCTTCACCTATGTTCCTGGTACCATAATGAATGAACATATCACCAGTTTCAATAAGTTGGTCACGGATTTGCAAAATATGGATGCAACTTTTGATAATGGTGACTTGGCCTTGATGTTGTTGGGGTCACTTCCTAATGAGTATGAGCACCTTGAAACTACTCTACTCCATGGAAATGACGAAGTTTCTCTCAAAGAAGTTTGTTCAGCTTTGTACAACTATGAACAAAGAAAGGGAGAAAAACAGAAGGGCGGAGAAGGAGAAGCATTGGTCGTGAGAGGTCGTTCTCAAAATCATATGAGAATGAAGAAAGGAAGATCCAATTCAAGACCCAGACCCAGCAAAGATGAATGCGCCTTTTTCCGAGAAAAGGGGCACTGGAAGAAAGACTGTCCAAAGTTGAAAAACAAGGCCAATCCTAATAATGGGAAGGTTGTCATGGATTCAAATGTAGCTGATTGTGACGACTCTGATTTTTCACTAGTTACAACTGAGACATTCAAACCATGTGACATATGGTTGCTGGATTCAGCTTGTAGCTATCATATGTGTCCCAACCGACACTGGTTCGTGGATTTTCAAGAAGGAGAATATGGATTCGTCCACACAGCGGATAACATCCCTCTTACCTCATATGGCATTGGTTCAATACGATTAAGGAACCATGATGGAATGATCAGAACATTAACAGATGTTCGATATGTACCGGATATGAAGAAGAATCTCATTTATGTGGGAGCCCTAGAATCAAAAGGGTTCAAAATCATTGCAGAAAATGCGGTGATGAGAATATGCTCCGGTGCACTTATGGTAATGAAGGCCAATCAGAAGAACAATAACATGTACCACTATCACGGTAGTACAATTATTGGGATAGCCACAGTGACATCCAGTGACGACAAAGAGGCAGAAACAACCAGGCTATGGCACATGCGTTTGGGACATGCTGGAGAAAAATCCTTGAAAACTCTATCAGATCAAGGATTGTTAAAAGGAGTAAAGACTTGCAACTTGGATTTTTGCGAGCATTGTGTCAAAGGGAAACAGACAAGGGTTAAATTTGGTATAACGATCCATAATACTAAAGGCATTTTGGATTATGTACACTCTGATGTTTGGGGTTCTTCCAAAACACCTTCATTGGGTGGGAAGCACTATTTTATAACCTTTGTTGATGATTTTTCCCGAAGAGTGTGGGTGTATACAATCAAGAGGAAAGATGACGTGTTGGGAATTTTTCTCAAATGGAAGACGATGGTGGAGAATCAAACAGGCAGGAGGATCAAGTGTATTTGCACAAACAATGGAGGTGAATACGAAAATGATCATTTCAATAAGGTCTGTGAAAATAATGGCATCGTCCGACACTTCACTGTCAGACATACACCACAACATAATGGAGTGGCAGAACGTATGAATCGGACCTTACTGGAGAAGGTACGGTGTATGTTGTCCAATGCTGGCTTGGGCAAAGAATTTTGGGCTGAGGCAATTACATATGCATGTCACCTCGCCTACCATCTGCCGCTATTGTAGGCAAGACACCATTTGAAAAATGGTATGGAAAACCTGCTGAAGATTATTATTGTTTTCATGTATTTGGCTCGATTGCATACTATCATGTGAAAGAGTCAAAATTGGATCTGATAGCAAAGAAGTCTATATTTATGGGGATTGCTTCTGGAGTCAAAGGATACCGCTTATGGTGTCCAGAGACAAGGAAAATTATATTCAGCAGAGATGTTACTTTTAATGAATCTGCCATAACAGATAAGGTTACAGCTGAAGATGTCAAACAAACTGATGGTGCTTCAAAGCAGGTGGAGTTTGAGGGAAAATTAATTTTTCCAACACAGGGAGAAAACGAGGAAACAAAAAAAGATTTTCATCTAGAAGTAGAGCCAGTAGAGGGGGAGATTCTAGCTCAGGAACCTCAACAACAACTTGAATCAATAGCAACCAGCAAGCCAAAAAGAACAATAATAAACCTGTTCGTCTCATAGAGACGGTGGCTTGTGCGGCCTCAATTGTAGTTGATGGTGTTCCTACCCTTATAAAGATGCAATACAAAGTTCAAAAGAAGATAAGTGGAAGAATGCCATGAATGAAGAAATGCAGCCCCTTCATCAGAATCACACATGGAAATTGGCCAATCTCCCGAAGGGCAAGAAAGTAATTGGGTGCAAAGTATTTTCAAAGAAAGAAGGATTTCCTAACCAAGAAGATGTTCGCTACAAAGCAAGATTGGCAGCCAAAGGGTACGCTCAAAAGGAGGGAATTGATTACAATGAGGTATTTTCTCCAGTCGTGAAACACTCCTCCATTAGAGTTTTGTTGGCTTTGGTAGCACAGTTGAATTTGGAACTAGTTCAGTTAGATGTAAGAACTGCATTTTTACATGGAGACTTGGAAGAAATCTATATGACTCAGCCAAAAGGATTCAAAGTTGTTGGAAAGGAAAATATGGTGTGCAAACTTGAAAAATCGTTGTACGGATTGAAACAATCTTCTAGACAATGGTACAAATGATTTGACAAGTTTATGTCGCAGCAGAAGTTCAAAAGAAGCAAATACGATCACTGTGTGTATTTGCTCAAACTTGAAGACGGATATTTCATATATCTTCTCCTATACGTTGATGATATATTGATAGCTTCTAAAAGTCGAGAGGAAATTGAGAAATTGAAGATTCAACTAAGAAAGGAGTTTGAGATGAAGGATTTGGGTGAGGCGAAGAAAATTCTTGGCATGGAAATAAAAAGAGATAGACATTTAAAGAAACTCTATCTATCTCAGAAAGAATACTTGAAGAGAGTAATCGATCGATTTGGCATGAATAACAACACGAAGTCGGTTAGCACTCCTCTTGCTCCTCACCTTAAGCTTAGTGCTGCTATGACGCCGAAGAATGAAGCTGAACGAGAGTATATGTCAAAAGTGCCATATGTGAATGCCGCTGGTAGCTTGATGTATGCAATGATTTGCACAAGACCTGATATTTCACATGCTATAGGAGTTGTAAGCAGGTATATGCATGATTCAGGAAAGGAGAATTGGCAAGCTGTGAAATGGATTCTACGGTACATTTGTAATACTGTCGATGTTGGATTGATTTTTGAGCAAGAAGGTCAATATCTGGTTGGATATTGTGATTCGGATTATGCGGGTGATTTGGACAAGCGTAGATCAACTACTGGCTATGTTTTCACTTTTGCAAACACACCATTTAGTTGAAAGTCTACTTTACAGTCAACGGTTTCTTTGTCTACTACTGAGGCAGAGTACATGACAATTACGGAGGCTGTAAAGGAGGCAATTTGGCTTCAAGGGTTGCTTAGAGAGCTTGGTATTGGTCAAGAAAGCATCACACTATTTTGTGATAGTCAGAGTGCTATCCAATTAGCAAAGAACCAAGTTTATCATGCAAGGACGAAACACATTGATGTTCGATATCACTTTATACGAGATATTATAGAAGAAGGTGGAATCTTGCCAAGGTGGAGATTTGTTGAATTTGATGGCAAGATTAATTGAACGAGTGTGAACATTTGAAGCCTCTTTTTTGGAAGAAATTGGTAGATGCATTTTCATGCATTTACATTGCATGATCACACTTAATATGATGTCATGCATGACATTATTAAGGCAATTTCCCTTCTATAAATAGCAAGGGTTTTGTTCATTTGTAAACATCTCTCACTTGCCTTCTTATCTCCTAAGGCATTTGAATCTTCTTTCTCTCTTGTAGTATTTCACTTGTATTTTTGGAGTGAAATAAAGTTTGAGTTGATTGTGTCCGAGGATTAGGCAAAAATCAAATTTTGCCGAACCTCGTTAATTTCTGATGTTCTTTTTATTATTGTCTCATTTACTATTTATTAGCTACCTTTAGATATAGTAGTTGTGATTTAATCACTCTCTATATAATCGACTTCCGCAATAGTGTGGGCGTAAAAAAATTATAACAATCAATAGTAATCCAGAATATGAAAACTAAACAAGTGTAGAGTCGCAAATAGTTAAGTGATTCACAATGAAAGCCTTTTATTGTCATTAGATACTAAAAATAAGAGTAATAAATGTCAAGAGATGAGAGGCTAAGGGTAGAATTTCATTCATAGCCAAAGTACTCTTCGTATCCCTGCCACTTCAAAATTCCCAAGGATCTCAAGGCCCAAGGAAGTGCGTTCCAGGGAGAGTAGCTCAACTAATAACTAAACTCTACTCCCAAATACCCATAACTACTCACTATCCGCTACAAGTTTAAGTGCTAATGAGGCACTCAATCTAGATCCACATACCACAGTAATACCATACAATACGAGTATATACTTTTCTCATAACAACTAATACATAATGCCATAGGATCATAAGACAAGCAATCACACTATTATATCCACATTTCAAAGCTAAGCATATGATTCATCGTGAAACCATAACATGTTAGGCATGCTCAAAAAAATTAACTTCAGGCATACACACGAAACAAAGCATTGGCAGATTACTTTAGAAACCCAAACACCCGGACCATATGTCCTAAGAGTAGAGGAGGTACATATTTCAAACATATATAGTCTCTGGGCGTAGGTACATTCTCTTAACAGCTTTCAGTTAGATTAGTCAAGGATTGTTTTTAACTAAGTCTTATCTTCTAACATACACACAGGTCAACAGTTTCAATTAAAACTTCTGAATACTATTAATAGAGATACAAATTTACAACTACACTTTTAACTTTTGAAGAGTATTAATGGAGTTACAGATTAACAACTTAAATTAGAACTTCTAAAGAGTACTAACAGAGATTGATGCTAACAGTCCTGTCTCATTCTAAAATAAATGGTATGATCACTTCTTTATAAAAAGCTCTTAGCTTTATACTAATCTCATTGTAGAACAAAGCATGCTATTATACTCAAATAGTAGCAACAGAAGATTCACCTTAGATTTACAGGTTAGGCCTAGTTCATTTAAGTGAGATTAGTGAAGTTTTACGGACAATGTATCATATATATGATTATGAAAGACAAACAGTAGTATTGGGGAACAAGATGAGTGCAGGATATTCAAGAGAACACCCACAGAGGACATTAAGCTAGGATCATACTATTATGAGGTTTTAACACAATCAAACTAACAACATCACTTCATGGATTCCAGAAAAGGGGATTGATTATATTAGGGATCTTGTTAGGCTAAGAAAGCATGGGATTTTAGTGAAACTTAATGTCAGTACTGCAGCACAACAAATGGAATGAACATATCTTAACTAAACCTCATAGCTTCAGTTAAGGGTATGGAAATCATCAGAATACATACAAAGATACAACAACAACTACCAATATAGTCCCACCAAGTGGAGTCTGGGGAGGGTAGGATGTACGCATCCTTACCCCTACTCTGGAAGGGTAGAGAGACTGTTTCCGGTTGACCCTCGGCTAAAGAAGATGAAGGAAGTCCCGATAGAAAGTGATAGCAAGACACAATGTTAGAAAACTAAACCGGTGATAACAACACAGGATATGAAAGGAGTACCAATAACAAGTAATAGCAAAATAGTATATTTAGACAGATAAGTCTAAAGCAGCACATCAGAATATGACGAAGTCCTGCTAGCAAACTACGTAATTACCGACGGTAAATAGAAACTGAACAAGACGCGCAACTATATAAAACTAAGGAAAATAAATAAATAAATAAATAAATAAATATTAAAATAAATAAAATAAAAAGGTACCATACTAGCACTAATAATATCGAACTGGGGAAGACAACGGGACACTCACGACTATCTACTAACCTTTCACCCTAATCTTCCGCCTCCACACACTTCTATCCAGGGTCATGTCCTCGGTCAGCCCAAGTTGCGCCGTGTCCCGTCTGATCACTTCCCCCCAAGACTTCTTAGGTCTACCTCTGCCCCTCCTCTCACCTCCCAAGTCCAACTTCTCACATCTCCTGACTGGGGCATCTGTGCTTCTTCTCTTAACATGCTCAAACCATCTCAACCTTGCCTCACGCATCTTCACCTCCACAGGTGCCACTCCCACCTTGTCCCGAATAACTTCATTCCTAATTCTATCCAGTCGGGTATGCCCACACATCCATCTCAACATCCTCATTTCCACTACCTTCATATGCTGGACATGTGACTTTTTGACTGGCCAACACTCTTCCTCATACAACATAGTCGGTATGACGACTACCTTGTAGAACTTACCCTTAAGTTTCAACAGCATATTCCTATCACACAAGACACCGGAAGCGAGTCTTCACTTCGTCCATCCGGCACCGATACGGTGAGTAACATCCTCATCTATCTCCCCATTCTTCTGAATTATAGATCCCAGATATTTGGAACTCACCCTCTTGGGAATGACTTGTGTATCGAGTCTCACATCCCCGTCCGCCTCCTGGGTAACACCACTGAACTTGCACTCCAAGTATTCTGTCTTGGTCTTGCTCAACTTGAAACCCTTAGACTCTAGAGTATGTCTCAAGACCTTCAGCCTCTCGTTAATGCCACCTCGCGTCTCATCAATTAGAGAATACATACAAAGATGATACATGAATTAGCTTAGGACATGTTTATCTAGTGTGATCAAATAGTCATGAGGTTCATCAGAGAATCAATAATCTTCTAAAAATTAACAAAAGTCACAGAGGCCAGACTAGAAAAAAAAGATAAGTCCAAATGTCATAAACTAGTGTTCCCAAACTAAGATGACAATCTTGTTCTTACCACTAGATAGGTTCACATTCATTTAAGTCTAATTTTGTCAGGTGAGCCGTTACAAATATAAGTAATACCTGATGCAAGTTTGTATAACAATCATGATAGTATTAACAGAACATCAGGGAGACCTGAAATTAAATATCAGGATAGATTGAGAGTTTTTAGGTTGTATTCAAAAGCTTAACAGTAGGTGTAATTCATCAGATGTTCTTTAGGATAAATACATGGTTCTAATTTTAATAACTTAATGTCACGACCCAAATTCCCAACCTTAGGGATCGTGATGGCGCCTAACACTACACTTGCTAGGCCAATGTTTGAACTTAGTTAATTAATTTCTATTAAAGCTTGCTTATACATAACACAACAACATAAAAATAAACTAAACCTGTTATTCTCCAATGAAATAACTTCATGAATAAAATAATAAACGAATAAATAAGCCGAGCCACGAACTAAATATATAACTATAAAATTACCCCAGGGTCTGGTGTCACAATCCACGAACCACTAAGAATACTATAAATAATGGGCTGAAAGAATTATGTATCTGTTTCGAATGTAATAAAACGGTGTCTATAAAATCAAGAGAGAGGACTCCAGGAGTCTTCGTACGCCAACAGATCTACTTCGTGTCTCCGAATGATGATGTCAGCTACTAAAATCTCCTAATGTTGGCCGGTACCTAGATCTGCACAAAAGAGTGTAGAGTGTAGTATCAGTACAACCGACCCCATGTACTGAGTAAGTGCCGAGCCTAACCTCGACGAAGTAGTGGCGAGGCTACGGCTGGGCAATTATAACATAACCTGTGACAATATATAATAAAGCAAGAAGAAATTCTAAACTTAGCAAAAACAATAAACTGTAACAATAATAAAATAACTCAGCTGCCTTTTTCAGGTCTCAGCTATAACCAAATTCTCAAATATGTTTCCAAAATTCCAAATTTTTGGCTTTAAAATAAAAGTAAGCATAAAATATGAAAAATAGTAGAGTAAAACAGTACTTTTTCAAATCTTTTTTTATTTGGAAAATCAGTAAAACATAAGTGTCCTCCCTTATCGCTCCTTGTTGCGGCGTGCAACCTGCTCCCACATGTCCACCCGTATTGCTCCTCCCTATATATATCACCCTTATTGCTCCTGTTGCGATGTGCAACCCGATCCCACATGTCCACCCTTATCACTCCTTGTTGTGGCGTGCAACCCGCTCCCACCAAGTTAACGAATCTAAATAGACATGTAAACATCAATGATCATAAAACAATTAAGCCAGGAAGCAAATAATTGGAAACATGGAAGGGATCATGTTAAGCAGATAAATTGGTAGTGCATAGGTACTCGTCACCTCACCTATACACCAAACACATGCAAATTCACATAACAATCAAGTTGGTAATTCCTATTCCCTCAAGTCAAGGTTAAACAAAGCACTTACCTCAATCTCACAAGCAAATCACTACTCTAGCACAACCTTTCCTTTAGAATTTGCTTCTAATCCACTCGAATCTAATCACAATTGGTTTAATGTCATCAATCATAGATCAAAGGAATCAACTTTATTGAAAAACTACGGCTTTCCTATGTTTTCCTATCAAAATACAAAAATCGACCCTGGACCCGCTTGGTCTAAACTCAAGGTTCGAACCAAAACCCGGTTACCCAATCTCCGCCGAGCCCGGATATGCAATTGGTATTGGAATCCGACCTTAATTCGAGGTCTAAATCCCCAAATTTGAAATTCCTAAGTTCTACCCAAAACCCCCAATTTTTACCATGAAAACACTAGATTGTTTTGATGAAATCTTGTTAAAAGTTGTTAAGGAATGAAAGAAATTAGTTAGAGATCACTTACCAATGATTTAGAGAAGTTTGGGTCTTTGAAAAATTGCCTATGGAGGTTTAGGGTTTGAGAGAATTGAAAAATAAGTGAAAACTCCGTCTAAAAGTTGATTTAACCGGGTGCGGATCTCGCATTTGCGAAATGGGGTTTGCATTTGCGAACCCTTCGATTTTGGGCTTTCATCGCAAATGCGATAAAATATGTCGCATTTGCGACATTCGGGCAGCTCTCAATTGCGACCAGAAACCTCGTATTTACGAGATCTGGGGCTGGCCAAGGACTTCGCAAATGCAAAGCCTGTCTCACAAATGCCAAATCAGAGGCCTGCAACACCAGATTTTTGCTGTTATGGAATTTTCTAAGTCTAGACACTCCGTCGCCTACCCGAAACTCACCCGAGCCCTCGGGGCTCCAAACCAAACACGCATGCAAGTCTAAAAATATCATACGGACTTGATCATACCATCAAAATAACATCAAAATCTACAGATTTAATCTAAAAACTCAAGATTTTCTCAAGAACACTAAAAAGTTTAACTTTTCAACCGGGCGTCCAAATAACGTCAAATCAACTCCGATTCTCATCAAATTTCACAGATAGTGCTTAAATATCATAAAAAACTTGTTCCGGGATCTGGAACCAAAATACGGGCCCGATAGCGTCAATTTCATATATTATTTCGTTTCTTTATTTATTGAAATACCAGCAGAACAATTTTCTTCAAAAACTATTTTCTAAGGCTAGGGACCTCGGAATTCAATTCCGGGTACACGCCTAAGTCCCATATTTTAATACAGACCTCCCGAGATCATCAGAACACAGATCTGGGTTCGTTTACAAAAAATGTTGACCAAAGTCAACTAAAATAAAATTTTAACTCTTGAAATTACTATTTCTCATATTTTCAAATAAAAGCTTTTCGGTTTCACGCCCGGACTGAGCACGCAAATCGAGGTGATTAAAATTAGCCCTTTTATGGTTAATTAGCCTAGAATTGGGTCTTAATTCATAAGATGACCCTTTGGGTCATCACAATCTCCACCTCTAAAACAAACGTTCGTCCTCGAACAAACATAGAAAATTACTTGAGTTGGAAAACAAGTGTGGATATTTACTCTGCATGTCCGACTCGGAATCCCAAATAGCTTCCTCAACGGGCTGACCTTTCCACTGCACTCGAACTGAAGGATATCTCTTTGACCTCAACTGACGAACTTGCCGGTCTAAAATGGCCGCCGGCTCCTCCTCATAGGTCAAATCCTTGTCCAATTGGACAAAACTGAAATCTAACATGTGGGACAGGTCACCATGATATTTCCGGAGCATAGACACATGGAATACCGGATGAACTGAGGATAACCCTAGAGGCAACACAAGTCTATAAGCTACCTCCCGCACTCTATCAAGAATCTCAAATGGCCCAATGTACCTAGGGATCAACTTTCCCTTCTTCCCAAATATCATAACATCCTTCATGGGTGATACCCGAAGCAATACTCTCTCCCCAACCATGAATGCCACATCTCGAACCTTATGATCAGCATAACTCTTTTTCCTAGACTGTGCTGCACGAAGGCGATCCTGTATAATCTTGACTTTATCTAAGGCCTCTTGAACTAAGTTTGTACCCAATAACCAAGCTTCTCCCGGTTCAAACCATCCAATTGGCGATCTACACTATCTACCATATAATGCCTCATAGGGAGCCATCTGAATGCTCGACTGGTAACTATTATTATAGGCAAACTCCGCTAACGGCAAGAATTGATCCCAAGAACCTCCAAAGTCAATAACACACGCGAGGAGCATATCCTCCAAAATCTAAATAGTACGCTCGGACTGCCCGTCCGTCTGAGGATGAAATGATGTGCTCAACTCAACTCGGGTACCCAACTCACGTTGAACTTCCCTCCAAAAGTGTGAGGTAAACTACGTACCCCGATCAGAAATGACAGACACGGGCACACCGTGAAGGCGAACAATCTCTCGATTATATATCTCTGCCAACCGCTCTGAAGTATAAGTACTTGCCATTGGAATGAAATGTGCTGATTTAGTTAGCCTAACCACAATAACCCAAACTACGTCTAATTTCCTCTGAGTCCGTGGGAGTCCAATAACGAAGTGCAAAGTGATACGCTCCCACTTCCACACAGGAATCTCTATCTGCTGAAGCAACCCACTAGGTCGCTAATTCTCATATTTCACCTGTTGGCAATTCAAACAACGAGCCACATAAGCAACGATATCCCTTTTCATCCTTCTCCACCAGTAATGCTGCCTCAAATCCTGGTACATTTTGGCTGCACCTGGGTGAATAGAATACTTGGAACTATGAGCCTCCTCAAGAATTAACTCACAAAGACCATCAATAATGGGCACACATATATGACCTTGCATCCTCAAAACACAGTTATCTCCAACTGTAACCCTCTTGGCACCACCGTGCCGAACTGTGTCCCTAAGGACCATCAAATGCGGGTCATCATCCTGTCGATCTCTAATACGCTCAAATAAAGAATACCGAGAGACTGTAGAAGCTAAAACACTGTTGTGCGAAATATCCAACCTCACGAACTGATTAGCCAAAGTCTGAATATCTGAAGCCAACGGTCTCTCACCAACTGGAATGAATGCAAGGTTTCCCATACTCACCGACTTCCTGCTTAATGCATCGGCCACCACATTGGCCTTCCCTGGATGATATAATATAGTAACATCATAATCCTTCAATAATTCTAACCATCTCCTCTGTCTCAAATTAAGATCCTTTTGCTTGAACATGTACTTGAGACAGCGATGGTGTGTGAAAACCTCACACTTTACACCATAAAGATAGTACCTCCAAATCTTTAGTGCATGAACAATGACTGCCAATTCTAAGTCATGAACAAGATAATTCTTCTCCTGGACTTTCAATTGTCGAGATGCATATGCAATCACCCTACCATCCTGCATCAATACTGCTCCAAGTCCAACTCAGGAAGCATCACAATAAACCGTGAAAGAACCTGAACCTGATGGTAACACCAACACCGGTGCTGAAGTCAAGGCTGACTTAAGCTTCTGAAAGCTCGCCTCACACTCGTCTAACCATTTAAATGGGGCACCTTTCTGAGTCAGTTTAGTCATTGGGGCTGATATAGATGAAAACCCCTCCACAAAAGGACGGTAGTAACCCGTCAAACCCAAGAGGCTCCTGATTTCTATGGTTGTAGTGGGTCTAAGCCAGTTCTTGACTGTCTCTATCTTCTTAGGATCTACCCGGATACCGTCTGCTGATACGATATGACCCAAGAAAGCTACTGAATCTAACCAGAACGCACATTTTGAAAACTTTGTATACAACTGATTATCCCTCAAAGTCTGGAGTGCTATACGGAGGCGTTTCTCATGCTCCTCTCGGTTGCGGGAGTATGTTGATACCCAAGTTTTCCTCAGAATATTCTTAAATCGCATATATACATTCAAAATCATGCATTAATAGCAATAGGTATTTTTCCATAATTTTCCTATATTTTTATTTATTTATTTTAATTTATCCAACATTTTTATTTCCAATAAATAATTACAAATTTTCATTATAAATTATTTCAAAAAAAATTCTTGATTTACTGTATTATTCTTGGTCCTATTAAGACCAAATTATTTCACAATTAGCCAAATTGGCACTCTTTGGCTATAATTGCAATAACTTTGCAATTACAACCCAATCATATGTTTTATACCATTTTTTATCCAATAATTAATCATTTTATATTTCAAATACTAATTAATCATTTTAATTTATTTTCTTAGCATGAATATCATTTTTATAATTATCACCTATTTTATAAATTATTTTTAGTTGATTCAATTGGGTATTTAATAATTAGTCACCCCTATTTAAATTTTAGCCCAAAATTAACCTAGCCCCTAACCCAATTAAAATAACCCAACAGACCCAATCACAGTTCATACACTACCCGGCCCAGCTCAGAATTAATCTCGACCATTGATCAAAATTGATCAACGGTCTAGAATCCCCCCCTTCCATAATTAACCTAAAGACTACCCTCACCCTTTATCTCATCCCCCCCCCACCCCCTTCACTTCCAGTCGTCTCTCAACTCTCTCGTCTCACCAACTCCATCCGCTAAACGTGGCCCCTTTTCCGGCCGTCGCCTTGCCGGTATCGATGGAGATTCCACCACCTGCAGCCTTATGGCCCCCTACTTAACATGTGCCACCGCTTTTGAGGCACTCAAGTTAACCAGAGGCGGTTCGCTCACCTCCTACGATCTCATGCCATTTTTTCGTCCATCCATGGTCGTCCGAGTAAGATCTATCACTTTCCAGTTGAAACTGGTAATATTTTTGAGTTTTTCTTCTCCTTTCTTGGTTCTCTTTGAATACCCTAACTTTAAACCTTCCGATTATTTTAGATCTATAACATATCTATACGTATTATGAGGTCTTTCCATGTTTTCTTTAAAGATCTTCCTGTTTCCTAAAACGATTCTTCACTTTTAAAAACTAGGGTTTTGAAATCCTTTACAAAACTGTTCTTTTTCTGGTTTCTTAGCATTATTTCATGATTTTATTGTGTTTAGACATTATTTGAGCCTTTCCCTTTTTGTTTGATTCATTTTGATAGAAACCCCTAAATTTCCTGGGGTCAGTCTATGAGTCTGAGTTTATTTGCGATAATGTTTACCTTTTCTAGCATGACTACTTTGCTTTCATGTGTACTCTGTGATTTCTGGTGTTATTTGCTCTATGTTTTCCATTAGGGTTTCTGATGCTTCTTATTATGTCTGTTCTGCTAAAACCCTAATAATTCTATGAGAATCCCTAATTTGTGTGATTAGGGTTCCTGACTTTGCCTAATATGTGTTATTCCGTTCAAATCAGTACTGTTTTACAATTTTTGAACCTTTGAATAATTGTGATTAGTATTTTATTAGTTTTTACACAATATTCTCTACTGATTTCGAGTATTTCCTTACATGTATGATATTCTCCTTGATTGATGTTGATTCCCTGTGATTCGTATCTCAGTCGAGGTTTTCTTGTCGATTTCCAGAATTATTCTCTTGCCTTATTTCTATGAATAAACCTGCTGTCAATTAGTTCTTATACACTTTCCTTAATTAGGATATTCTGAATTTAGTCTTAATCGCATGCCCTGTACTTTTACTACTACTTATATGATAAAATCAGCTTTTCAATGATTTCTTTCCTTGTTTGTTACTGTTTATTACCGTTTGAACATTGACTCCTTAATTAAAGGGAGTACTTACATTAGTATGATTCTAACTGGAATTTACTTCTATAATTGGGATGAACTATTATTTGTTACCATAATTTTCTGCTTGTTTGAAAACTATAAGTACCTTCACTCTTTCATTATCAAAAGGACACGAACACACACATTGTTCAACTCTCTCTTTTACACACATACATACTCTCTATTGTTCTCCTTCTGATTACCTGCTATTATCAGTCGGCTACAAGCCAAGACTGATTATTCTACTTTCCTACTCTTCATTCTGTGTTTGTCAACTCCTAACTGGTATGTCCTCAATTTAGTTTAAAGCTTCAAAAACAATATGTTTCTTTTGGTATTTCAATTCATCTCATTTCTAATACGCTTTTACTTATGGTTTTATTGTTCAACTTGTAATTAGTATGTATACTTTGCTGTTTTAGTTCTTAATACCTCCCTCTTTAGCCTCAGCATGGTTACTACCCCCCATTTTGCATGTTTCAACATGATTCTGCTTTGCTTCCTAGCATACCACAATATGCACTATATGTTACTTAGTCTCTATGTGACTCTGCTTATTGTATGTTTTCCCTATATGCTTCATAATTGTTCCTACCCCTCAGTCCCTGCTTGTTATTGTTAAACTGGTTTGGTTATTATTTCTTGTTCTATGAGTACTGTTCTGATCCCGAGACTCTTATTGCCTTCCCCTTTTCCTTTCAAACTGTTTTCACTAAAGTAACACTCTTCCATTGTTCTTTAGAGCCTACTTCAAACAAGTTATTTTTAAAAGTTGTTTTCCTACTTAACCTTTTCAAAAACTATGTCAAGCACTGTCACTATACTCTTAGAAACTTAGGTTCTTCCCCTCTAATGTGTGACTGCTTAGGGATCCCTATGAGATCCCTCTGAACTCTTATGCATTAGAGTTGGCCTTTCCACACTGCACTTACTCATTATGGTTATGGAAATCTAGGTGTGAGCACTGCCCGGGATCCCTTGAGGTCATTAGGGAACTCTAACACACCCGGATTATATGAAAGGTTGTGAAACTTACTGGCATTGAGGATTCTGGAGATTTTGGGCCTATTGGTAGGATCCCTATAGTATAACTTCTTATTTTTCTATTCATTTATGTAATTCGTGCAAATGGCCTGTAATAATTATTTGTAAACAACTATTGGGGATGGATAGTGAAATAGGAAAAGGGTAGCTACGCATGTTATAGATATTAAAGGGGAAAATCATGTCCTTAGGCTTATATTCCTACTTGCGCAATAGAACTCATGTTTAGGATCAACATGTGCAAATCATGCATTAGAAATCATGCTTCCTAGGTCTCATGTTTACTGTTTCAGCATATCACTTGATATTACTGCCATATCACTTAGAAAAATCCTGTGTTAGGGTAAATAATGCTAATAATTGGTATCTTCTACAAGCATGCTTCATGCTGCCATGCACGCTTAGAAATCCTGTTCTACGATAAATAACACTAATAAATTGTCACTCTTGCACCTTTTAAAATCATGCCTAATGCTGTAATTGTTGTGCATTTAGAAATTCTACTTAGAAATTCTGCATATGCATCATGCTACATCTCTACCTGTGCATTAGATATCATGTTATAGGGTTTTATTCGCTCAACTACACCTAGTCTAACTACTGATGCATAAAAAGGTATAAAACAACCTCACTCAATTTTCTCTAAAACAACTGGCAATAATTATGTGCTTTGCAACACCTAGAATAACATGTTTAGGTAATAATTTACAACAGTCTCTCTAACAATTCTTGTAATTATTATACGCTGTCCCATACCTAGGCAAGCCTTAGGTGATATAATTGTTAAAAACTGGAAATCTTCTTCTTTGTGTATACTGCCTAACAGGTCTTAAAATTAGTATGCAAATTGATTAGGGCCCGTTTTTGAGTTATAAAGCAAGTCTGCATATCTGCTCATGTTCTGATTTCACCTAGACGCCATGTCTTAGGGTTCTAATTAACAATAATTCCCTTGCATGTGTTTGAGTCGTGATGTCTATTTGCATTACTTGTGGAGGTAAATTTGAGCCTCTTATCTACTCTTCTCTGTTCCCATTTACTGAAGTCCTATGTGTTTTGTTTGTCGCCTTAGTATTTTTCCTTTGAACCTGAGGGTCTTCCTAGAACTGCCTTATAGGTAGAGGTCCTAAACTCCTCCAGGGCCATTAGGAAAGGACGGGTAATAGCACACAATAGAGGTCGATGACCAACACTCGCTTTAATTACCGCTATGGGGTGGGAAGGGTAGATATGGATATGATGACCGGTGCGCTAATACCACGTGTAGCCCCTCTTTGAGGAGTCATTACCGGGTATTGTACTGATGTGATCCATATGGCAAATAACCTAGGACTCCCCCTATCCTTTATATGCATATTTAGATCATAACTCTTTCAAAAACCTTACTTAGACATTAAATATTTTTAAAACTTTTGTAACATATGTGTGCTTAGACTGCGAATCTTTCAAAACTCTTTACTTGTCTTAACAGTTAATTGCCTACTTGCTACGTGCTTAGATTCACAAAGTTGTTTGGTCGGGAACCACAGTTGTGGACTCTGAGGGGTGCCTAACACCTTCCCCTTGGAGTAATTTTAAGCCCTTACCCTTTCTCTGGTTGTCTAAATATTGTTTGTAATTGACCCCAAATAGGTGCCCTAACGCACCTTAATTCGTTAGGTGACGACTCTTCGAATCCTTGTATACCCCTTTCCCAAAAGGAAACGAGTTGTCCCAATAATGTCAAGACCCCGACTAATCTGAAAGGAGGAGTTGAAAAAGGGGGCACGACAACATGGCGACTCTGCTGGGGATATTAGGCTTTGACCATAACAAACCGCTTTGTGAATTTGTACCTCTTCAAACATATGTGTACTTAAGACTTAAATCCCCTATTATTTGATCCCTACTTGTTTGTTTGCTAAAATTATATAAATTCACAATAAAATTATTTGGCCGGGAACCACACTTGTGGATCCTGAGGGGTACCTAACACCTTCCCCTTAGGATAATTTCAAGCCCTTACCCTATCTCTAGTTACCAAACGTAGTTATAGATGAACCCCCTTAGGTGCCCTAACGCACCTCAAAAATCGTTAGGTGGCGACTCTTCAAAAAAATGCAAAAAACCCATTTCCCAAAAGGAACGAGTTGTCTCAACCAAATGTCAGAATCCCGATTTCCGCGAGGAAAAAGGGGGCGCGGCAGTCCCCAATTTGGACCATTCTTCAAAAATAGGGTAGCACGCTTACTATTTCCTCGTTAAAACCTTGTCGTATAACCCACTTTGGGAAAAACCCGGTCGAAGGGAAAAAGAGTGCAAAACAAGCTTTCAGACCTAATCCTTGGACTTGGCTTCATTAAGTACCTGCATGAGTTAGCTCAAAGCGTAATAAACCTTAAAGAAATATAAGTATTCATAACTCTGTCGTAGCACTGCTTTAAGTGTTCCATGTTCCAGTTGTTTGACAATTGTATGCCTTTTCCAGACTCAAGCTAGTATGAGCCTTTCCCAGTTAAAACGGTGACTCTATATGGTCCCTCCCAATTTTGGCCTAGTGTCTCGCCATTTGCGTTCTTAGTATGTAGTGTGACTTTCCACAAAACTAGTTTCCCGACTTGGAAGTGTTGAAGGTTTTCCCTTCGGTTGTAATATCTTCCCATTCGATGCTTTTGAACTTCTAATCGGACTAGGGTGGCTTCTCGCCTTTCGTCTGCAAAAATTTAGGCTTGTGGCCATGGCCTCATCCTTCGACATCTCCACAGCATATCGGAACCTTAAGCTCGATTCTCCCAATTCTATTGGAATCAAAGACTCTGCAGCGTAGACTAGAGAGAACTGTGTTTCAGCGGTACTCGACCTCGAAGTTGTTCAATATACCTATAGGACCTCAGGAAATATTTCTTTCCGTTTTCATTTTCAGTCAGTCAATCATTTCTTGAGGTTCTGCATTATAGTTTTGCTTGTTGACTTCGCTTGACCATTTGCACTCGGGTGGTAAGGGGTTGATAAAATCTTTTTGATTTTGTGATCTTCAAAGAACTTATTGACCTTGCTACCGATGAATTATCTCCCATTGTCGCATGTAATTTTGGTTGGTATCCAGAACCGACATATTATATGATCCCATATGAAGTGGATAACCTCTTTTTCTCTAATTTTCTCAAATGCTAGAGCTTCAAACCACTTGGAGAAGTAATCTATCATGATCAAGATGTACTACACTTTTTCGGGTGCCTATAGTAAAGGGCCTATAATGTCCATCCCCCATTTCTTGAATGGCCAAGGGGGAAGGACCGGGTGAAGCAACTCTCCCTGTTGGTAGATCATCGGGGCATGCCTTTGATATTCGTTACACTTTTGAAAAAAGTCCTTCATGTCCTTTTCCGTTTCGTTCTAGTAATATCCGACCTTGATCGAATTCTGAACCAATGATTCCACTCCCGAATAGTTTCTGCACGTACTTTTGTGGACTTCCCTTATCATGTAATCGGTCTCCCCGGGCCCCAATCACCTTGCTGACGGTCCAAAAACAATCTGTGGTAAAACTTTCCTTCAACTAAGCTAAACCTGGCAGCCTTAGTTCGAAGGGCCCTTGATACTTTGGAATCCAATGGAAATTATCCCTTCTGAAGGTAGTCTATGAATTTGTTTTTCCAATCCCAAGTCAAACCTGTTGAGTTTTCCTTGGCACGACCTTCCTCTATCACCAAGCTCATCAATTGCACCACTGTACCGAAGTTAAAATCTACGGAGTCGACTGACGATTCTAAGTTAGCCAAAGCATCGGCCTTGGTATTCTGATCTCCGGGCACATGTTGTATTGTCCATTGTCTTAACCAATGTAATACCACTTATAATTTATCCAAGTAGCTCTGCATCTGGTCTTCTTTGACTTCGAACGCCGTGTTAACTTGGTTAACAACGAGGAGGGATTCACACTTTGCTTCAATCACCTTTGCCCCCAAATTGTTTAGCCAGTTTTAGACCTACAATCATAGCCTCATATTTGGCTTCATCAGAGGCAATTTTACAGTTCTAATAGATTGCCTTATTATATACCCATGGGTGGTTTAATTATGATCCCCAACCTTGGCCATTTCGCATTGGAAGCGTCGTCCATGAATAGGGTCCATACCCTCGAGCTAGTCCCCGAGGTTAGTAATAACTCTTTATCGACCTCAGGGACAAGGCCGATGAGAAATCAACCATGAAGTCTGCCAAAATCTGAGACTTTATAGCTTTTCAGGGTTTGTATTCAATATCGTACCTGCTAACCTCCATGACCCATTTTGCTTACCGGCATGAGTTTTCGGGTTTATGAATAACATTACTTAGCGGATACGAGGTAACAACATATATAGGGTGACATTGAAAGTATGATTTTAGTTTTCTAGATGCGCTTAACAAGGCAAACACTAATTTCTCTAGATGTGGATACCTCGTTTTGGTATCGCCTAGGGTTCTACTAACATAATAGATAGGAAACTTCATACCTTCTTCTTCCCGGACCAGGATACCACTTACCGCTACATCAGAGACTACCAAGTAAAGGTACAGTTGCTCATTCGCCATCAAGGTGTGCAGCAAATGAGGACTTGATATGTATTGTTTGAGTTCTTCTAAAATACTTCTAGCATTCCGGGGTCCAAGAACAATCGCTCTTTTTATTTAGTAGCGAGAAAAGTCAGTGGTTTTTATTAGATGACCTAGAAATAAATCGACCAAATGCGGATATCCGTTCGGTCAGCTTCTGTACCGCCTGGACGTTTTCAACCACGGTGATATCTTCTATGGCCTTTATTTTATCCGGGTTGATCTCTATTCCTCGGTTATATACCATAAAATCGAGGAATTTGCCTGAGCCAACTCTGAAGGCACAATTCTTTGAGTTCAGCTTCATGTTGTATTCCCTATGTCGAAGGGTTGCAAATGTTTCAAATAGTACTCTGCTCGCAGGGCCTTAACTAACATATCGTCAATATAAACCTCCATCGATTCTGTATTTGTTCATCGAACATTCGGTCAACTAGAAATTGATTCGTGGCACTGGTATTATTTAATCCAAAGGGAAACAGGTTATAACAGTAACTGGCGTACCTACTTATGAAATATGTATTTGGTTGTACCCAGAATAGGCATCAAGAAAGCTCATCGTCTCATGCGCGTCCATCGCATTGATCACACGGTCGATATTAGGCAAAGGGAACGAGTCCTTTTGGGCATGACTTATTCACGTTCTTATAATCTACACACATTAAAAGCTTGTTTCCCTTTTTAGGTACAACGACTACATTAGCTAGCCAATCCGGGTATTTGACCTCCCGAATGAAACCTATTTTTAAGAGTTTAGATACCTCGTCTTTGATGAATGCATTCTTGACTTCAGATTGAGGCCTCCTCATCTGCTTGATTTGGTGGAAGTTCGGATCCAAGCTTAATTGGTGAGTGGTTATCTCCAGTGGGATTCATGTCATGTCTAAGTGGGACCATGAAAAATAATCGACATTAGCTTTCAGAAAATTAATGAGTTTTTTCATGTTCATGTTCATGTTCCTCGATTGTTGACTAGTGATAGCTTATTTGTGCCTTTCTCTTTGACATTCCCTCATTTTTTGATGTTGTAATTGCAGGCACCGAGATCACTTCCTCGAGAGTGAATATCTCTTTTGCGACAGGTTGTTCCTTGTAGACCGTTTTAATTCCACTTGGGGTTGGAAACTTCAATGCTTAATGCAAGATCGAGCATTACCATCCTCGTGTTGTGGACCCATGATCTCCCGAACAAGGCATTGTATCTCATATCCTCCTCGATTACATAGAACTTCGTCTATTGGGTAGTTCTGGATATGTTGACCGATAGGGTGATCTTACCCTTTGGTCTCACATGCCATATTAAACCCATTCAGTACTCGAGCTACTAGTACGATATGATCTACTAGCCCCGTACAGATATTACTAGTGCATCGTTGTGAGGTTCAATGATTCCCTCGGAGTCCACGTCACTAAACGAGATTACACCCTCCGGGATATAATCTCGAGTTTGTTTTTCTGTGATAGATACTTTGGTGCGTTTTATGATTGGTCATTCGGGAACATCTACTCCTCCGATAATCATGTTAATCACATGTTGATGTTCTTCATGTTCGATCTAATTGTTGGCGTCCTTATTTTTTAAATGAGTTTTGGCGCGCTCACGTAGGAATTCCTGAAGATGCCCATTGTTAAACGGCGATCCACTTCTTCCCTTAACTATCGACAATCCTCGGTTCTATGACCGTGAGTACCGTGATATTTACATGCCAAATTATGATCCCTCTATGCAGGATCAGACTGGAGTGGCCTTAGTCACTTGGTCCCCTTGATGCGACTGATGGCTGACACTATACTCGTTGCATCTTTGTTGAAGTTATTATATGATAGACTCAAGGCATCTCTGGCCTCAAGTGATCTATCAAAACCTTTTCTATTCATCAACCCTCGATTTCTTGGACCCTAATCATTCCTTCTATGGTTCTACATCGGATGGCGATCTGGTCCATTTTCCCTTCTATCTGAAATGTATGGCAAGTCTCGGTCTCGGCGTGGCCTCAACTCCTGATCCACTATTCTTTTAGGCTTGTCATTTTCTCTATTGGGATAAACCAACCCTGAGGGAGCCTCTAGTTAGTCGTCCTCGACTCTAATCTTTGATTGGTACATATTGTGAACATCATCCCAGGTAACTGATGTGTACTCTACCAATTTTTTCTTCAATTGTTGAGACCAACCGAACTTTATGGGTTGAGTCCCTGAGTGAATGCATGAATGTCCCAGTTGTCTGCAACAAGGGGCAGGTCCATCCTTCCCATCTGCAATCTCGGCACGAATTCCCTAAGCATGTCGTTGTCCCATTGCTTGACTTTAGACAAGTCTTATTTCCTTGTCCCAACATTGATAGAGGTGGCATGGGATTTAACGAAGTCCTCTACAAGCATAGCAAACAAAAGAATTTGGATGTTAGTTATGTTTCCATATCATTGCTCCCTTGGATAAGGTTTCCCCAAATTTCTTCAGCAACACCAACTCGATCTCGTCTTCCTCGAGGTCGTTGCCTTTTATTGCACACGTGTAGGGAGCCACATGGTCGTTTGAATATGCGGTCCTGTTGTATTTGAGACTATCGGGCATGCGGAACCTTTTCGCAATTGGTTGGTAAAGGTTTCTGAATGAACTTATTGGCATCCGACCCATTCAATATCGGGGGCGCTCCCTAATCGACCCTCAAATTGTAAGTTTTCACCATCTTATCATTCGTCTCTATCTTCTTCTCCCCGAATTTCACTTGTTTCGTCGGTGCTTTGAGAATTTTCATCACCTCGGATGTTTCCCCGAGTTCGGACCCATCGAGCTCTGTGATAATTTGTTTCTCCCTCCAGTATCCTCTCCAACCTGTTGGGCTTCGACCCCGTTGTGTGCGTGATTTTTACTCTACAATTGTGCTATTGCAACTTTCTAAGATTGCAACATCTCAAAAATCAAACGTAAGCTAACTCTATCACCTCCCCTTCGAGTGCCTCGCGAACCGATGGTCAGGGTGCCCCGTGAATGCTGTTTTCAGGATCAGTTGGTAGGTTGATGTTGATAGAAACCTGTGAATTGGCATTGGTTGGGTTAGCGACTGGAACGCCATTAGGGTCGACAGGGGCCACGATTTTGCTCAGCATCACGTTGTTATTCTTGTCGTGGTGGCCCGACTCGACGTTAACACTCAAGTGAGCAGATTGGGAATTTGACATATTAAATTATCCTGAAATCAAACTTCAAATAGAAAGCATAAAATAGAGTGTGTTACACAAATTCATATCAAATTATCACTACTATCCTTATCCTCACGGTACGCGCCAAACCTTTTACCCTTAAAATGTGTAATAATTAAATTTGTACGCGGTTTAAAGAATACGTGGTTTTAATTTAATAGGAATGGTCAAAGAATAGAAAATAATTGAATGAAAAGGAAGCAAAATGATCAAACCAAATGTGATGAAATAATTAATATTGGTGTTATGTTTGAGTGCTAAAAACTGATTCCAATAGAGACCTTAGGATGGAGCTCGGTTGCAACTGAATAGAATAAACAAGTGAAGAACACTTCAACAATTGCTAAAAAGCAAAAGTAAACTTTATTGCTTTGGTGTTCGTGCCCATAGTGACCCAAACAATGAAAAGGTTCTCCCCTTTTATATATATATAGTAGGGGAGTTCCAACCCTATTATAAGTCTAAATAAGGTAAAAATATTTTTCTTCCTCTTTTCAAAGATAACACAATTTGTGGTTAATATCGGGCGTGATCCGCGCCGTAATATTCGGTTGATGGCGGATATTTTGACTCCTCGTTTGTCCTCTTTAATCGTCTTACCCTTGACCTCGATTCTTCGTTTCGCTCGAGCTTAATTCTTCCCATAATTGGCAAAGCTCGATTCTTGACGTATCATTCATCCACCCCGAGCTCCAATCTATGGGCACCCTCGGCCTTACCCGAGCCAGCATCGAATCATATTGTCCCTCGTTTCTTCATCGGGTAATCAGGGGTAACTATATCCCCAATTTCACTCGTACACAAACACATTAAATAGTATGTAACGAGGTGCTAATGGAAGAGCATAACTATCAAAATGATAAAACAATCACCACAAACACATCAAACAAGTATACAGAATTTATATCTAAGTAAAATATATAATCTGTATGAATATTTGAAAAGGAAAAAAGATTCCCCTGTTGTATAGGTTAAAATATGATATGACACGTGGCCATCTGAAGGAAAGACACGTGGAACCCAAGAAGGGGAAGTCCGAAGGCCGAATGCAGCTATTCCGCTTGTCACCGGAAAGGATAACATTCATAAAGATGTATTAAATGCTCTGCGCCTAGTAGAATTTAATGAAGAATATTCTGCAGCATTAAGAGCGACGACATGTTACAAGAGAATTTGTCATTTATGTTCATTATATCTTCATCAATGACCCTCATAATTGACATTAAAGAAGGACACGATCCTAGGATCTCTTTCCCTAGACACATCTATAAATAGTGAGCCCAATTATCATTGTAAGGGACACGAATTTTCTGGCTAACTTACACTACATTCTATAAAGAGCTTAATACAATTTTACTTTCTCGCTTTTTGATCTCATCCTTGTTGTGCCCGGAAACCCTGTTCCTAGAGCTGTCATCTCTGCTGTTTAATCTACATTTTAAGTATAAGTATTGTATAATTCTTTAATTATTTTATTATTTCAGGATTAAATTAGTTCACTTATCTAGAAACCACGTATAAATTTAATTGTATCATTTTATGGGTAAATAGTTTGGTACCCACCGTGGGGCCTAGACAGTCGTGCAATTAAATTGATCTTTGCCTTTTTTCCTAACGCGCTTTGACTGTTTTGTCTTAGAAAAAATTATCAAAAAAGGGCAGATAACACTGTTAACAACACGTACAACCCTGAAATTCGAGGGGATTAGCCTCATTTCGAGGATTCAATCAATGACACTTGCAATGAAAGGAATGACGCCACACTAGTGCATAACATGTAGTACCCTTGATAGGTTCGGGAAACAACTCCCGATGATTCTAATGAGGATCATGTCATTGATGTGGCAAGGGTCCTATAAGAGCAACAGGGGATCATTCTGGGCCATCTCACACGACAAGACAAGGTTATGACGGAGCTGAAGCAGGCACTACCAGGGGCTTCGAATAATGCAAACATGCGATATCCAATTCTTCTTGGTGTCCCCGCAAGCCAAACAACGCAGAGAGTCAGCAACAACACTCCTAGGGAGTTAGCTCTGATGGGGATGGGGGAAGAGGATCCGGTCTCAACAACGAGAACAACACATTCAAGAATGAACTTTTATGATTTATGAGGGAAGTAATGGTTGCATGGACCAAATCCCGGGCGTGCCACTAGTATTGAAAGGCTCGGACTCAAAGAAGTATACCCAATTATCGTACAAGCCGAGTGCGGTACCAGAACTCTTCTCGAAGCGGTTCAAAATGCCCGAAGTCCCAAAGTATGATGGGACTTCAGACCCACAGGAGCATATTACCACCTACACAACAGTGGTAAAAGGAAATGATTTAGCTCCTCACGAAATTGAATTTGTGTGCTAAAAGGTTTTGTAGAAACTCTCACGAAGGGAGCCCTAACGTGGTATTCATTATTACCCGAGCATTCCATAGATTCCATTGAGATGCTCACGGATTCTTTCATCAAGGCTCATGTCGTGGCCAGAAAAGTACAAGCCTGGTAGGCTGATATATCCAGGATTTCATAGGGAGAATCCTAGTTATTATGAGAGTTCGTAACCCGATTCCAAAAAGAAAGAGTGTTACTCTCGGTTGTCCGCATGAATGGGAAGTTGAAGCATTCACCAAAGGAGTAAATCCAAGAAATTCAGATGCTTCCCAGAACCTGAAGGAAAGTTTGCTCGAGTTTCAAGCAACGACTTGGGTGGATGTACACAACCGGTACGAGTCAAAAGTATGGATCGAAGATGATCAACTTGTCTTTCCATTGTCGACCAAAGGATGGGAGAAGAACAGAGAAAAATCAAAAGATGAGTACGACATGGATAGATGGACTTCCAGTGGCTAGTCTTTTCCTTACGAGTGGACCGAAGGTCATGGAAGAGGCTTCCGGACAACATAGAAGTTCGCCATTGACAGAAGGACCAATCGTGGTCGGAACAACAAATCATTGCAGGATAAAGAAACGTCAGGGTCGCGGGATCCTTCTTACCCTAAGATATAGGAGTATAACTTCAATGTCAGTATAGTGGAGTTGGTGTCAGCCATGAGAAACATCAAAGAGGAATGATTCCCGTGACCTATGAGATTCGATTCCAGCCAGAGGGATCCCAACTTATGGTGTGAATACCATGGGATGAACGACCATCAAATAGGGGATTGCCGGCATCTCCGAGAAGAAGTGGCGACACTTTTGAAGAATGGTAATCTCAAAGAATTCTTGAGTGATCGAGCTAAGAATAATTATGGTCATAACAGGGACAATGTGGAACCCTTGAAAGCAGGAGAATAATCCCCACGCCAAATGATCAATTTAATTTTCGGAGGAAATGAGATTAATTGGGTCACCTTTTTGGAAACAACAAAGACGAAAGTACCAATAACTCATAGTAAAAGGCTCCGGAAGACGATATCACCTTTGCAGAAGAAGACACAAACGGATTTCTGCTACCACACAATGACGCACTGGTAATTTCTTTAAATCTGTTAGATTTTAAGATTATACGTGTTCTAGTGGATCCAGGAAGTTCGGATAATATCATAAAATGAATAGTACTGGAGCAAGCTAAACTCACCGGAAGCATTATTCCGTCCACAAAGCTTCTCGTTGGATTCAACCTCGCGAGCGTGACTACACGGGGAGAGATTTTACTGCTCATGAACGCTAAAGGAGTACTGAAAACAACCCATTTCGAGGTAGTAGATGGTGATATGGGATACAATATATCCTGGGAAGGCCATGGTTACATGAGATGAAAGTTGTGCCCTCAACATATCACCAATTCTTGAAGTTTCCAACACCCGAAGTAATCAAGCAGATAAGGGGTGATCAATCGGCAGCAAGAGAGATGAATCATAATTTCGGTCTCCATCAGCAAAGGAAAGGAATATGTGGCATAGTATTACAGGAACCGACACCTACCCTCGAGCCAGAAGAACTTAGGCCGAGGATAGAGGAATCGGGACAATATCAGGTGACGAGATACTTCCAAGTTCCAGAAGAGACGGACTCAACGAAGTCCATGGTGGAAGAATTGGAGCAAGTTGCGTTGTTCGAAGAATTCCTATAAAGGAAATTCCATTTGGGAACAGGACTACACCCGTAGCTCAGGTCTGATTTTATTGAATTTCATAAAATAAACGCCGATTGTTTTGCATGGTCACACAAAGATATGACATGTCTCTCAACGGAGGTAGCCGTGCCCAAGTTAAGCTTGGAGTCCAACATACCTCCAGTAAGACAAAAGAAGCGCCCTAATGCCGAAGCCAAAAATAAATTCGTAAAAGAAGAGGTAACCCGTTTACTCTATATTGGTTCGATCCGAAAGGTAAGATATCCGGACTGGCTAGATAATGTAGTAGTAGTTCCTATAAAGAATAATAAATTTCTCGTGTCTAGATTATAAAGACCTTAATAAGGTGTTCCCAAAAGATTCATTCCCACTGCCAAAAAACGATCAAATGATTGATGCCACAGCCGGGCACGAGTTAATGAGTTTTCTTGATTCTTATTCTGGGTACAATCAAATCAAGATGAACCCGGAAGATCAAGAAAAGACTTTTTTTATAATGAATTTCGGTACATATTGTTACAATCTGATGCCCTTCGGGTTGAAAAACGTCGGAGCCACTTATCAGCGGCTCCTGAATAAGATATTTGAAAAGCAGATAAGGAAGAATATGGAAGTCAATATAGACGATATGCTCGTTAAGTCTTTGAATTCAAGTGACCACCTTAAGCATTTGCAAGAAACATTCGACATCCTGAGGAAGCATAACATGAAACTTAATCCTAAGAAATGCGCATTCGAGGTTAGTTCTAGTAAGCTTCTAGGATTTCTAGTCTCACAAAGGGGATTGAGGTGAACCACGACAAAATCAAGGCCATAGAAGATATCCCATATCAATTGTTGAACATAAAGGAAGTCCAAAGGCTCACAGGGAGATTAGAAGCTTTGAGCAGGTTCATTTCCCGGTCGTCAAGAAAATGTCATCGCTTTTTCGCACTGCTCAAAAAGAAGAAGAATTCCGAATGGACATCGGAGTGCCAGCAAGCCTTGAGGGATTTGAAGAGGTACCTATCAAGCCCTCCATTGCTCTCAAAACCAAAAGAAGGTAAACCATTGCTAGTCTACCTTGCGGTTTTGGAAGTTGCGGTAAGTGTGGTTTTAGTCCGAGAGGATGAAGGTATGAAATCTCCCATTTATTATGTTAGAAACATTTTAATAGGAGCAGAAACTCGCTACCCACATTTGGAAAAACTGGCCTTAGCTCTCGTAGTCGCCGCTCGAAAGTTGAGGCCCTACTTCCAATGCCACCGGATAGCTGTGGTGACTACTTTCCCTTTGCGGAACGTCCTCCATAAATCCGAGCTCTTGGGTATATTTTCCAAGTGGACCATCGAAATGAGTGAGTTTGACTTAGAATATAAACTAAGGACTGCAAATAAGTCGCAAGTCTTGGCTAATTTCGTGGCCAATTTCAGTCTGAGACTACTGGATCTGGAAACCAAGGAGGTAGTATTGGTGTCAGAATTGACATCGGGGGTTTGGATCTTATTTACGGATGGAGCCTTCAACGTAAAAAGGTCCAGACTCGGAATAGTCTTAATCACGCCTTCAGGGAAAACCTTAAAGCAAGCCATCAGAACGGTCCATTTAACTAACAATGAAACAAGGTACGAAGCTTTGATTGCAGGGCTCGAATTGCCCGGGGACTTGACTCTGAGGTCATCGAAATAAAATGTGGTTCGCAACTAGTGGTGAATTAGGCCTATGGGATCTTTGATACCAAAGAGGAACGTAAGCAACAGTACGTGGTAAAGGTCTCGGCTTTGGTTGCACAATTCCTGGAGTGGTAAATTACTTATATCCCGAGGGAGGAAACACGGAAGCAAGTGCATTGGCAAACATGGGCTCATCAACAAAAATAAAGGGATCGGAGTCAGGGATGGTAGTACAACTGATGAACTCAGTCCTGGGTACAGATGGTTACTATGAGGTGAATTTGATTAGTTTGGTCTGGGACTAGAGGAAAGAAATAATCGACTATCTCGAGCACAGGAACTTTCCCGAAGACCCCAAAGCATCACGGGTGTTACGCGCCAAAGATGTACGTTATAGATTCAAGAAAGGCCAGCTGTATAGAAAATCCTTCCAAGGCCCGTTGGACCGGTGCATAAGAGCGTCAGAAGATAATTATGTCAATAGAGAGGTCCGTGAAGGGATATGGTGCTGAAACTGCTTCGCGTTGGCACCGCATGCAACAAGATGCCAAAGACTTCATACGAAAATGCGATAAGTGCCAACGCTACGTACGACTAGTACATCAATCGGCAGAATCCTTCATTGAGTTCTGTCCCCATGGTCGTTCATGAAATAGGGGATGGACATCGTCGGACCGCTACCACCGGCTCCTAGAAAGGTAAGGTTTCTTTAATTCTAACTAACTATTTTTTCTAAATGGGTGAAACCAGGTACTTATCATAAGATTGGAGAATGCAAAGTGGTCAATTTGTTGTGGGAAAATATAATTTGCAGGTTCGAAACACCAAAAGAGATATCATGCGACAATGGGCCACAGTTTATTGGGGCAAAAATTACAAAGTTTCTCGAAGATTTGAAGATAAAGAGGATCTCTTCTTCACCTTATCCGAGCGCAAACAGTCAAGAGGAGTCAACAAACAAATTTATTATTCAAAACCTCAAGAAACGTTTGGAAGCATCAAAAGGAAATTGGCCCGAAGAATTTCCCGGAGTTCTGTGGGCCTACCGAACAACAGTCAAGTCAGGCACATGAGAGACTCTTTTTTCCCTTGTGTACGGTGCAGAAGCTCTAATACTAGTGAAATTAAGGGAACCCACCTTGATATATTTCTAGGCAGATGAAGGATCGAACAATAAAGCAATGTTAATCAACTTGGAGCTGCTCAAGGAACGCAGGGACTTGGCGCGTGTAAGATTGGCAGCTCTAAAGAAGAGAATGGAGTGATATTATAATCGAATATCCAACTTCTGTTATTTCAAAATACGAGATTTGGTTCTGAGGAAAGTGACTCAAAATACCCGGGAGCTCAATGCGGGGAAGCTAGGTCTAACGTGGGAAGGTCCCTACCGGATTTCGGCTATCACTGGGAAAGGTTCATACGAGTTGGAGAACCACAATGGAGACAAGTTTCCTAGCAACTGGAACATGGCACACCTTAAAAGATATTATTGCTGATGAAGATTATCCGGGTGGAAAGTATGTGATGCACTCTTTTTTTCCTTCATTCAGTTTTTTTCCCAATTGGGTTTTTCTGGAAAGGTTTTTAATGAGGCACCGATAGAAAGCATACTACGAAGACAGCAGCAATAAGATCTCCGATGGCAAGGCAAACAAACAAGCTTCCACTCGGGGAAGTTAGATAATATTTTGCTCGATAGCAAATTCCCACTAGTAAGTTAAGTTTGCTATCGGACCATGAGAACAAACCACTAGAGGATTGTTATATAATCTTTTGCTCGCTAGCATAGATTCCTAAGGGAAAGTAAGGTGTGTTGCCGAGTTAAGGATTATCTAGCAGTTCATTGGTGGAATATTTGAAGGCGCAAGACTTCCAGTGTTCCAATTCGCATTCTTCGCATTCAAACACTAGGGGGAATGATATGCAGACACGGCAACACCGATTGCCACATCAAGCGAGGAACAAAAATTCGGAAACAAAATACATCATCGGGACAGAGGACCGCGCAGCCAGCCCCGTAGAAACAAGTTGTACAAGATAGCCCCAAGTAATGGTAATTTTTATTTAGCATAATAAATGCTTGTGTACTTTTGAAAATAGAATGAACTATATGAAATGAAATCCTTTTGTTTTTATCTTGTTTCTTGTCTAAACGATGAACCAACTATGTTATTTGAAAGTTAAACAAGTACTTCAAATGTTAGTGTTGTAATGAACAGGAGACGTCCTCTTCAAGAGCACCGTAAACATAAAAGGGCCCTCTCTTATGAAAACCCTCACAATAAAGGGTTAGTTTAGGACGGATTTAAGCCCCAAATCAAAATGCCTTCGGGGAAATATGCACCCGAAGACATATACGAAAGGACGCAAAAAGTAAACTTGTGCAAATACTTATAGAAACCCTCACGTAAAAGGGATAATGCTCGGAACCAATGTGCTTTGAGGAAAATGCATCCGAGATTACACATAGTAAAGCACAAACAAGAAAACGTGCGTAGAATTCTTAAGCAAATGCAAAGATTAAAGACTTGCATGGATAAATTAAAAGTAAGACTCAAACTATATTTGACCAAAAATACGTCTTTATTTACAAGAACATGTCAAAATGGGAAAAGTACAAAAGGGGAAAAAGAAAAGAAAATCTAAACTGCAACATCTCCGAAACCAGGAGGAAGAGAAGTATCTACATCACCCTCTGATTCCTCTTCAGTTCCCGAAAAATCGGAACCGGAACTAGAAGAACCAGTGCATCAGACTGCGCCGGGAGTCCATTTTTAGTAACCAACTCAAGCACTCGGGCCTTAGATATTTTGGCATCAAATACCTGTTTTGGCCTCTTCCAAGTTTTTTCTCCCCATGTTGTACATGGCATAAGTTTGCTCAACAATGAGGGAAGCCTCTTAGCGCTTGAGTTCTTCTTGGAGTTGGGTTACCTCTGCAGAGAGGCTTTCCCAGGCGAACCTAGCTGATTGGAGGCTAACATCAAGTTCACAGAAAGTTGAACTAAAAAGTCTATTGTGCTCGATAGTTTTCCTGTACCTCTCTTCCAACTAGGCATGCTTCGCCACAAAAGCAGCAAGCTCTTTAATTTTGTAGTTCAAGGTTGCTTCTAAATCAGTCACTTTTTTGGTAGTAGCATCCGCGTGCTCGGTTGCAGCAAGAACGGCGTATTGTACTTCATCCCATTTGGGCTTGGCTTCATAAAACTTCACCCTTAGCGGGCCAACTTCTTGGCTAAGGGTTACCACCTCTTGCTCGCTTTGCTGAAAACGAGCCTCCCAAACAACTGTCTCAATAGCTTTGGTTTCCAGCTCTGAGAGTCGGAGAACAGTATGGTCTCGTTCCGCCAAAAGCTGATTCCATTCAGAAGTAAGTTCCTCCTTCAAATGAATCAATTTCTGGAGGCCTTCGGAAGCATGAAAGTTGGCCTACAAAACAAGAGAAGTAAAATTTAGAATACATTCATGCAAAAGTAGAAGAAATAACGGAAGAAAGGGGAAAAAGAAAAGAAAAGCTAAACTGCAACATCTCCGGAACCTGGAGGAAGAGAAGTATCTGCATCACCTCCGATTCATCTTCAGTTCTCGAAAACTCGGAACCGGAACCGGAAGAACCGGTACATCAGACTGCGCCGACCAACTCAAGCTCTCAGGTCTTAGATATTTCGGCATCAAATACCTACTTTGGCCTCTTCCAAGTTTTTTTCTCCTCATGTTGTACATGGCATAAGTTTGCTCAACAATGAGGGAAGCCACTCGGTGCTTGAGTTCTTGTTTGAGTTGGGTTACCTCAGTAGAGAGGCTTTCCTGGGCGAACCTAGCAGATTGGAGGCTAGCATCAATTTCACGAACAGTAGAACTAAAAAGCCTGTTGTGCTCGATAGTTTTCTTGTACTTCTCTTCCAACTAGGCATGCTTCACCCCTACAGTAGCAAGCGGCAAACGAGCATCCAAAACAACGGTCTCAATAGAACAGTATGGTCCTGTTTCGCCAAAATCTGATTCCGTTCAGAAGTAAGTTCCTCCTCCTAACGAATCAATTTCTGGAGGCCCTCGGAAGCAAGAAAGTTGGCCTACAAAACAAGAGAAGTAAAATTTAGAATACATTCATGCAAAAGTAGAAGAAATAACGGAAGAAAGGGGAAAAATAAAAGAAAATCTAAACTACAACATCTTCGGAACCAGAAGGAAGAGAAGTATCTGCATCACCCTCCGATTTCTCTTCAGTTCTCGAAAACTCAGAACCGGAACCAGAAGAACCGGTGCATCAGACTGCGCTGGGAGTCCATTTTTAGCAACCAAGTCAAGCTCTCGGGTCTTAGATATTTCGGCATCAAATACCTGCTTTGGCCTCTTCCAAGTTTTTTTCTCATCATGTTGTACATGGCATAGGTTTGCTCAACAATGAGGGAAGCCTCTCGGCGCTTGAGTTCTTCTTTGAGTTGGGTTACCTCATTAGAGAGGCTTTCCCAGGCGGACCTAGCAGATTGGAGGCTAGCATCAAGTTCACGAACAATTGAACTAAAAAGCATGTTGTGCTCGATAGTTTTCCTGAACTTCTCTTCCAACTAGGCATGCTTCGCACCCACAACTGCAAGCTCTTTGATTTTGGAGTTGAAGGATGGGTGAAGATGGGAATGATGTAGTTGTTGCTGGTGTTGGTGAAGGTGGATATGAAGCTGATGGAGTCGAAGGGTGAGAAGAAGCAACATCAAATGCAGTGTTGGTGGATGAATGCTCACCAACCAAACACGGCAGGGATCCAATACTCAGCCCCGCAGTACCAGATACAACAATTGGGGCCCAAACATGGGAGTTGGCATTATCTACCAAAGGATCATCGCCTTCTATGTAGAGAAGCTCCCTCATCATTAGCTTCTTCATCATCATCAATCATCACGGTGTCTATGATCGGCCAGGAAGGAGGACTAGTCACCATCGCCACCGGAGATGACTCGGGGTCATTAGTCTTTGCCCTCTTGTTATTTTACCCGGCCGCGGAAGTACGTATTCTCTTTGGTTGTTTATCCTCCGGTAGGGGACTCCATAAAGAAGCATTTGCGCCCGAAGAAGGCCCGGAGATACCTGATCAAGTAAGTGCCTCCTGAAGCAGCCTCACTGCATTAGCAGTATCAGCCAAGACGTCCTACTCGAGGACATCAACAGAGCCCTAGGGTAGACCTAATTTCATAAACAAGTTAGGAGGGTTCAACAAAGCTCTTCACATAAAAAGTGGAAGTAAGGTAAATTTAAATTACCATGATTTTTGTCCTTCCACCCGTATTTAAGGGCTAGTTCTTTCCACAAACGAGTTTCGGGCGTCGTAATGTCCAAGATCTTCTAAACCCACCGGTCAAGGCCTTCCACCACTGGTGGGATCCATCGAGTTGCTGAAACATGCGAAGGGTGAAGAGTTCATACGGTCATAAAGTGATATTTATTAAAAGGAAATATTAATTGAAGATCTTACGAGTACGATTTCAAGCGGCCGAAAAGGATGAAGCCATTGTTGGAATGATATTATCGGTGGCAACTCCAACGAACCGTTCCATCCACCCACGATCGTTATCATCATCCATGTTGGTCAAAAACAATGGTGGCCACGTTTGCAGAGGTTTATCATTTCCCCATGAAAATTCTTGGGAGAGTAGAGATTCATCATACGAGCTAAGGTTAGATCTTCTCTAGGCACAAACACTGAAGGCGGGCGACCGTCCTCCATAGAGAAGGACTTACTTGTGCCAAACATACTTGGTAGCGGAGGCAAAACTCCACAATCACGGAACTTAGCTCTCCATTCAAATAAAACGCACCCAAAGTAAAGAGTTACGTGTAAAAATATGTAAAACCCTCCTTGGTAAGGGTCACTTACTCCGATAGATCATGATAAATAACATCTAACTCATGGTAGCGGCAGTCTTCCTTCATAGTAAGGATACTGGAAGGACGAATGGAAGAAGTATACCTACTGAAAGCCCATGTACGAGGGTTAGAAATGGGGAATTTCTCTTCAAAGTCTTTTGTGGTATTAAGACTTTTGGGATTTGATGGAACCCACCGTCGGAGGAGCAGAGTCTTCAGCTCTGTTCTTACTTTTTGAAGAACCGACGCGTTTTGAAGAAGAATCCATTGAATAAAAGAATGAAAGGGTTTTTTGTTTGAAGAGAGTTAGAGAAAATATGCAAATCAGAAGCTCAAGAAATTATGGAGTGCATAGGAGAAGGATGATGCGTATAAGTAAAATTTTGGCGGCTAAATTCATGGCCATGATTACCTCAATAATCAGCAACAGTTGTGCTGAATCGTGGAATGACACGTGTTTGGGGCATTAAATGCGAAGAGACGTGCGTCTAATCAACTATGAGAAGTTTTCAGAGGGAGTTATAGTAATTCCCGCCAAAAGAGTGTTTTTACCAACTTCACGGTAACACAAAGTTATGTCACTGGGAAGCGGGGGGACTATTTATATAGGGTAAAATATGATATGACACGTGGTCATGTTAAGGAAAGACACGTGGAACCCAAGAGGGGGATGGCTGAAGGTCGAACGCAGCTATTCCGCTTATCACCCGAAAGGATAACGTTCATAAAGGTGTATTATCTGCGCCCAGTAGCATTTAATAAAGAATATTGTGCAGTGTTAAGAGAGACGGCCCGTTACAAGAGAATTTGACATTTATGTTCACTGTTACATCTTCATCAACGACCCTCATAATTGATATTTAAAGGAGGACACGATCCTAGGACCTCCTTCCCTAGACACAACTATAAATAGTGAGCCCAATTATCATTGTACGGGACACGAATTTTCTGGCTAACTTACACTACATTCTATACAGAGCTTAATACAGTTTTACTTTCTCGCTTTTTGATCTCATCGTTGCTATGCCCGGAAACTCTGTTTTCCAAAATTGTCATCTATGTTGCTTCATCTACATTTTAAGGCTAAGTGTTGTATAATTCTTCAATTATTTCATTATTTTAGGATCAAATTAATTTACTTGTCTAGAAATCATGTATAAATTTAACTGAATCGTTTTACGGGTAAATAAATGTATTGGCCACAATCGTCGCAAGCGAAAATATTAATGACAAGGAAGACTTTTTGCTATGCTATTATCAGAAAGGACTTGAGACTCTTTTTGTTTTTTTAACAAGAAATGTTAATGGACCATGTGAACTAAAAGGACGCAAGTGACTGATCTTAAGACAACATTAATGATACATCATTTTCAGTTGGACGTCCAAAACAGGTGGTTAGCTGTCACGTAACATGCATCCAAAATTACTAGCATCCACGTAACTCGTTCAGTTTTCTAGCAGAAAAAATTCACAGTATACTCTAGTACTCTAATAACCTTGCAGTTTAACTTTAGGAATCAAAAAGTACAATGAGAATATATATCACTTAATTATGAGTAACTAAGCCCTCATTTGTCTTTTTTAAGATTAAGACATCTGAATCTGAATACATATCTGAATATCAAGATGTGTACTAAGATTAAGATATTTGAATGTGAATACACATAATCTTAATACACCACTGAATATTAAGATGTGTATCAAGATCTGAGTACTAAATGATTAAGACTGATTGATTTTTAACATCTGAATGTAAAAGATTTATCTTTATTTGAAAATTAATAAACATAAAATTCAAATGAAATACTAATTAATCTAATATTATATCAATAAAATATATAATTTTTTAAAAATATGATAGTTGTTGGTGGTGATGGCTTACGGGTGAATGTCGACTAGAGACGGTGGTAGTTTTGAATGGTGGTGGTTTCGGGAAGTAGCTAGTCATGATTGATAATGGTGGCGATTATGATTGATGATGGTGGTGGTGGGTGGTGATAGTTAATAATGGCGGGTGGTAGTGGTAGTTGTGATTGAGAAAGGTGGTGGTGGGTGGTGGTAGGTTATAACGATGGGCACTGTCGGCTATGGTTGTTGATGGCGATGGAGTAGTTAGTTGTGGTAGTTGAGGTGAATGAGTTTTGATTGTGGTTGAGAATGATGGTGGCAGCAGTGGTGGAGATGTCGATAATGGTGGCAGTTATGATTGATGATGATGGTGGTGTGGTGGTCGTGGAGGCAGCATGGTGGTAGTTGATAATGGTAGGCGGTGGCGGCAGTTAATAATAAATATGGATGATAGCATCTTAATGAAATTAAGTCTCTGTTATAGATCGGCATCATACAGACCTATTCAGACTCATTAAATGGTTATGAAGAAAAAAACAATCGTACTAAACGTATGATATTTGAATGATTAAGATTCAGACCTTCATTGAGTGCAAAAACAAATGAGACCTAAGTGATATATGTGTAGATTAGAGGTGGGAAACGGACGTGTTGAGGAGGTTTCTACTCGGACAATTCCAGTTGGACCGGCTCAGGTCCCACAAGGGTTCATTGCCATCCTGGTACTTCAGGACGCTCTGGTCCGCTTAGTGGGCCTTATGGAGAGCGTGGCTCAGGCCGGTCTGCTTCCTACAACACCAGTCGTATCTCAGGCTAGGGGAGGGGCCCAGACTCTTGCCACCCGCACACCAGAGTAGTTAGCTACTCAATTCCAGATTCCAGCACCTCAGACAGCTGGAGTAGCTCAGCCGGGTATTATAGCACAGGCAGTTGAGGGAGCAGCTATGTCTGCCGATGCTTTGTGGAGATTGTATCGGTTCACCAAGTTATTTCCTACCACTTTCACTAGTGCACCATCAGAGGACCCCCAGGATTTCTTGGACAGTTGCTATAAGGTTCTTCGGAACATGGGGATCGTGGAGACCAATGGGGTCGATTTTGCTACATTCCGTCTTTCTGGTACCGCCAAGACTTGGTGGAGGGATTTTTGCTTGACCAGGCCAGTTGGATCTTCGCCGCTGTCTTAGGATCAGTTCTCCGAGTTGTTCTTGGAGAAGTTTCTACCAGTTACCTAGAGAGAGGATCTTCGGAGACAGTTTGAGCATCTCCAGCAGGGTTCCATGACAGTTACACAGTATGAGACCAGGTCCCGACATGCTATCATGATACTCCCCACAGATCAAGAGAGGGTGAGGAGGTTTATTGAGGGGTTAGCTCAGCCAATTAGACTTCAGATGTCTAGAGAGACAAGTACTGATAATACATTTCAGGAGGCGACCAATGTGGCTAGGCGGATCGAGATGGTCTTATCACAGGGAAGTGGTCAGGGGTCTGACAAGAGGCCTCGTCATTTTGGCCGATTCAGTGGTGCCTCATTTGGAGACAGAGATTCCTTTGGCAGAGGTCATCCTCCTAGACCATTCCAGCCGGCACTTCAGGTATCCCGCAGTGCACCATTAGCTCCTATCAGTGCACCGCCGCTCCAAAGCTTCCAAGGTGGTTATTCTGGTCGACAAGTACAGTTCCAGGGTCAGCAGTCTCAGCAGCCGAGATCTTGTTTCACTTGTGGTGTTCCAGAGCACATTTCCAGGTTTTTCCCCCGAGCTTCTGGTAGTTCTCAGTATCAGGGTTCCCGTGCTATGATTCCCGCACCAGGTGTACCCCCACCCCCTCAGTCAGCTAGGGGTGGAGGTCGAGGTTCCAGAGGTGGAGGCCAAATAGTTAGAGGTGGAGGACAGGTTATGAGAGGTAGAGGTCAGCCCGTAGTAGGTCGACCTAGGGATGTTCAGATTGGTGGGGCTCAGCCCTGATGCTATGCTATTCCCGCCAAACCTGAGGTCGAGTCCTCTCATGCAGTCATTACAAGTATGGTTTCAGTTTGCACCAGAGATGCTTCGGTTTTGTTTGATCCAGGGTCTACATTTTCCTACGTGTCCTCATATTTTGTTCCTTATCTGATTATGCCACGTGATTCCCTGAGTACTCTTGTATATGTGTCTACACCGGTAGGTGATTCTATTGTGGTAGATGGAGTCTACCGGTCATGTATAGTGGTTATTGGTAGTCTTGAGACCCGTTTTGATTTGTTACTTCTTGATATGGTCGATTTCGATGTCATTTTGGGGATGGATTGGTTATCCCCCTATCATGCTATTCTGGATTGTCATGCCAAGACTGTGACCTTGCCCTTACCGGGAGTACCTCGATTGGAATGGAGAGGGACTCCTAGTCATTCATCCGGTAGAGTTATTTCATATATGAAGGCTCGACGCATGGTCGAGAAGGGTTGCTTGGCCTATTTGGCATATGTTCGTGATACTAGTGCCGAGGTTCCTCCTATGGAGTCTGTGCCCATTGTTCGTGAGTTTCCTGAGGTATTCCCTGCTGACCTGCCGGGTATGCCACCCGATAGGGATATTGACTTTTGCATTGATTTGGCTCCGGGCACTCAGCCCATTTCTACACCGCCATATCGTATGGCCCCGCCAGAGATAAAGGAGTTGAAGGATCAGTTATAGGATTTGCTAGCAAAAGGCTTTATTAGGCCTAGTATTTCCCCTTGGGGAGCGCCAGTGTTGTTTGTTAAGAAGAAAGATGGCACAATGAGAATGTGTATTGACTACCGGCAATTGAACAAGGTTACTATCAAGAATACGTATCCCTTGCCGAGGATTGATGATTTATTCAACCAGCTTCAGGGTGCCACTATGTTTTCCAAGATTGACTTGAGATCTGGCTACCATCAGTTGAGGATTAGGGCGCATGATGTCCCTAAGACAGCCTTTCGCTCTCGGTATGGGCATTATGAGTTCTTGGTGATGTCATTTGGGTTGACAAATGCCCCAGCTGCTTTTATGGATTTGATGAACCGAGTGTTCAATCCCTATATGGATTCGTTTGTTATAGTTTTCATTGATGATATTTTGATTTACTCCCGCAGCCGGGAGGAGCATGAGCAGCACCTTCGAGTCGTCCTCAAGACTTTGAAGGACAGTCAGTTGTATGCCAAATTTTTGAAGTGTGAGTTCTGGTTGAGTTCAGTTGCATTTCTGGGTTATGTGGTGTCGGCAGAGGGTATTCAGGTAGACCCCAAGAAGATTTCAACAGTCAGAGATTGGTCTAGACCCACCTCAACTACAGATATTGAGAGCTTCTTGGGTTTAGCAGGTTATTATCGCCGGATTGTGGAGGGCTTTTCATCTATTGCAGCCCCAATGACCAGGTTGACTCAGAAGAGTGCCCAATTCAGGTGGTATGATGAGTGTGAGGCGAGCTTTCAGAAGCTCAAGACAACCTTGACCACGGCACCGGTATTAGTTTTACCCATAGGTTCAGGGCCATATACCGTGTATCGTGATGCTCAACGGATTGGACTTGGTGCAGTGTTGATGCAGGATGGCAAGGTTATAGCTTATGATTCACGTCAGCTGAAGGTTCATGAGAAGAACTATCCAGTACATGATTTAGAGTTAGCATCCATTGTACATGCGCTGAAGATTTGGAGGCATTATCTGTATGGTGTGTCATGTGAGGTGTTCACTGATCATAAGAGTTTGCTGTATATGTTAAAGCAGAAAGAGTTGAATATGAGGCAGAGAAGATGGTTAGAGTTGTTGAAAGATTATGATATTACCATTCTATATCATCCGGGAAAGGCCAATGTGGTGGCCGATGCTTTGAGCCGGAAGTCAGCCAGCATGGGTAGTCTTGCTTATATAACGGTCGGGGAGCGACCACTTGCTTTAGATGTTCAGGCCTTGGCCAACCGATTCATGAGATTGGATGTTTCAGAGACTAGTAGTGTTTTAGCTTATACTGTGGTCCGTTCTTCATTGTTTGATCGTATCCGATACCAGTAGTATGATGATCGTCATTTATGTGTTCTTAGAGATATGGTCCGGCACGAAGGTTCCAAGCAGGTTACAGTTGATGATGATGGAGTCTTAAGGATGCATGGCTGTATTTGTGTGCCCAATGTTGATGGTATTCGTGAGTTGATATTGCAGGAGGCCCATAGTTCCCTGTATTCCATTCATCCGGGCGCCGCAAAGATGTACCAGGATTTGCGGCAGCATTATTGGTGGCGGAGGATGAAGAAAGATATTGTGGCCTATGTAGCTCGGTGCTTGAACTGTCAGCAGGTTAAGTACGAGCACCAGAGACCCGCTGGTTTGATGCAGCAGATTGAGCTTCCCGAGTGGAAGTGGGAGCGTGTTACCATGGATTTCGTAGTTGGGCTCCCACGGACTCAGAGGATGTTTGATGCGGTGTGAGTCATTGTGGATAAGCTGACCAAGTCAGCACACTTCATTCCAGTATCAGTTTCGTACTCTTCGGAGAGGTTGGCAAAGATCTACATCAGGGAGATTGTTCGCCTGCATGGTGTGTCCGTGTCCATTGTTTCTAATCGAGGTACTCAGCTTGCCTCCCATTTCTGGAGAGTATTTCAGCGTGAGTTGGGCACACGGGTTGAGATGAGCACAGCGTTTCATCTTCAGACAGACGGACAGTCTGAGCGTACTATTCAGATCTTGGAGGATATGTTGCGAGCATGTGTCATTGACTTGGGAGGTTCATGGGGCTAGTTTTTACCTTTAGCAGAGTTTGCCTACAACAACAGCTACCAGTCGAGCATTCAGATGGCTCCTTATGAGGCGTTGTATGGTAGGCGATGTCGGTCGCCAGTTGGGTGGTTCAAGCCGGGAGAGGCTAGATTATTGGGTTCAGAGTTAGTCCAGGATGCCTTGGATAAGGTGAAGAACATTCAGGATAGACTTCGCACAGCTCAGTCCAGGCAGAAGAGTTATGCAAACCGTAGAGTTTGTGATTTGGCATTCATGGTTGGTGACCGGGTATTGCTTCGGGTGTCGCTCATGAAAGGCGTGATGAGGTTCGGGAAGAAGGGAAAGTTGAGCCCTAGGTACATTGGTCCCTTTGAGATTCTTGAGAAGGTAGGGGAGGTGGCCTACATACTTGCTTTACCACCGAGTTTATCAGCCGTGCATCCGGTGTTTCATGTATCTATGCTTCGGGACGGTATTACTCTTGTTGATTATTCATGTGTATTTAAGGTTTCTTATTGTTGATTTTCCTGTCAATTTTTGTTTTATGCTTATTTATACACGAGGGGACATTCCGTGCGATGTTTATGTTTATTTATGCACGAGGGGACATTTTGTGCCATGTATATGTTGTTTATGCACGAGGGGACATTTTGTGTCGTGTTTTATGATATTTAGCACGAGGGGACATGCCGTGTCGTTTCTGTTTACTCGTTTGTTCAAAGTTGTTAGTTTTTGTTGTTATTTACATATTTCAATTGTTTCTCTGTTCCGTCATTTCAGTAATTGCTACCCCTTTGTCCCCAACATGTTTTTCCCGTTTTTGTACTTAATTGTTTACTTCATACCGTTATTTCCATTATATATTATTGAATTGCACAAGTGTTTATTATTTGTCATGTCCTAGTCTCGTCACTACTTCGTCGAGGTTAGGCTCGGCACTTACTCAGTACATGGGGTCGGTTGTACTGATGCTACAGCTGCACTTCTTTATGTTGTGCAAATTTCAATACCGGACCCAGTAGACACTGATCAAGGAGGCTTCCTTCAGTCCACCAGGCGACACTGAGGTAGTCCTGCAGGCATCCGCAGGCCTTGGCGTCACCTCCTATCTCATTCCTTATTCTGTCTTTTCTTTGTATTGCGGAGACTGTAGTACTCGATTATTCAGACCGTTGTTTTTAGTATTCTTAGATAGTCCGTGAAATTGTGGTACCTCTTTCTGGGAGTTGTATTACGGATTTTTGATATATTATGTACTTAAGTTGATATATTTCATTTCTTCCGCACTTTATCTCTACTTGTTATTGTATTTCACTTTTAACTGCTTAAATAATAAAGGAAATAAGTTGTAATAACTGGTAACGTTGGCTAGTCTAGCGGGTTCAACGTTAGACGTCATCACAGTCCCGACGGTGGGATTTCGGGTCGTGACACAGATAATATGGATAACCATGTTATCCACATGGCTTCTTGAATATGATCACTTTTGGGAGAATACATAGTCTCACAAACTTTAGAAACCCTCAATTTGAGCTTTACAAATGTAAAAATTAAATTCATTAGCAGGGGCGTATGCAGGAACTTTTATAAGTGGTGTCGAATTTATAAAAGAACGAGAATAATAAATTTAAGTATCATTTCTCTAAACAATAAATAGCCTTAGTCTATTGATTTTATTGAATCTTAAGTTAAAAATGTCCGAGTTCAATTTGCTTCATCACAAGTTTTAACCACATAGGCTTTCTCAAGTATTTACAAAAAAAAATGTGTTAGTTGAGATTTGAACCTTTAACATCTTAAAGCAAAACTAAGCATATAACCAATGCACCAAGAGACAATCTTTGTCAAGTGGTTTCATTTTTTTCTATTTATTCGTTTCTTTACAGTATTAATACATATTCTTAGTAACAAATTTACAACGATTCGGTGTCGTGTGACACCGCTTCGCTAAAGGTGCTTCCGCCTCTCCCATTAGTTATTCATTTTCTAAGTATTATTAATATTTGACCGTTTTAAAAAAGTTCATTATCTAATACATTTTGTAATGGATAATTAATATGGAGGGATAACTATTTTTTAAACCATTTTGCCACCACTAGTAGTGCAGGTGAAGTAAAATATGTTGTGTATGCATTCATAGATTATTTGGTGTAAATTAAATTCTGAATGCAATTAGATTTTTGCCCTAATTATATTATAGGCTAAGATTAAGTGTGAAAATGTAATGTTAGCATTACAACTTTATACGGGGAAAGCCTTCAATAGATGTCTATTTCAAAAGTTTAATAAATAGGAGTATATGTTATCTTTACAGTTGAATTTTAATGACTACTAGTAAAGTAGTTGGATAGTTGGATTCTTGCCGACTCCTCTTGTCTAAATAATCCTACGTTCCACCTCTTCACATCACTTCACACTAATCAGTCTCAAATTATGGTTATTCTTTCTTTTTATTCTGTACCAAATAAAAATGTTATTTTTTATATTTTAAAGCAATTTAATAATAATTACCATTAATAAGATGATTTATGATCACATAAATATTTAAAACTAACTTTAAAATCACGAAGTCAAATGTCTTGCTTCTTTTTTAAAAAAATTTGTGCTAAGTCAAATGGCATATCGCATAAATTGGGACGGAGGAGTATTTATTAAGCCGTCTGAAAGGCAATTATTGCCAGCCAAGCAGCCTTCAAGGTTATTATTGCCCTTTCTTCTATCAGAAAAAGTAACTTACCATTTCTCTATAAAGGGCTTTCCATATTCTTGTTCTTGTGTTAAAGAGCATTCATTTCCTTCTTATTATAGAAGGTGTTACAAATAATACCTAGAGGGATATTATTCACAACAATGGACCTCATATTCACAGCTTTGGCCTTTCTTCTCTCAGTTTTCATCCTATTATTCACACGAAAAACCAAATACAATCTTCCTCCAGGACCACCGGGTTGGCCGGTAGTCGGTAACCTTTTCCAAATAGCTAGTTCTCATAAGCAATTTTTCGAACACGTAAGAGAGCTCAAACCAAAATATGGTTCTATTTTCACACTCAAAATGGGTGCTCGTACTATGATTGTTGTTAGCAGTGCTGAGTTGGCTTACGAAGCTTTAATTGAAAAGGGTCAAATTTTCGCTACCCGCCCGAGTGAGACTCCGACCCGAACCATTTTTAGTTGCAACAAATTCAGTGTCAATGCAGCAATTTACGGTCCACTTTGGCGATCCCTTAGAAGAAATATGGTACAAAATATGCTTAGTCCGAGTAGGGTGAAAGAGTTTCGTGATTGTAGAGAAATGGCAATGGATAAGTTGATTGAAAGGATACATGCCGAGGCTAAGGCCAATAACGATGTCGTTTGGGTGCTGAAAAACGCGCGATTTGCAGTGTTTTATATACTTTTGACTATGTGTTTTGGTATTGAAATGGATGAAAAAACAGTTGAAACCGTTGATCAAGTGATGAAGGATGTGCTTATGGAGCTTCATCCAAGAATAGATGATTTTCTTCCTGTGTTGAGCTTGTTTGTTGGTTATAAACAACGTAAGAGAGTTCGCGAAGTTCGTAAGCGACAAATAGAAACACTTGTCCCTTTGATCGAGAAACATCGAAGAGCTATACAATATCCTGGGTCCGACAAGACAACTGCCTCTTTTTCGTACCTAGACACTTTATTTGATGTTAAGGTCGAAGGTAATGTCGAATTGCATGATCACTTTAACTAAAAGTTTAAACAGTTCGAGAAAATACACTTTTATTTACACTTAATTATATTTTTGACAGGTAGAAAAGCAGGACCAACGAATCCAGAGCTGGTAACACTATGTTCAGAGTTCTTGAACGGTGGGACCGACACAACCGCTACTACAATAGAGTGGGCCATAGGGAGAATGATCGAAAATCCAAGCATACAGAAGAGAATATATGAAGAGATTAGAAACACGGTGGGTGATAGAAAGGTTGACGAGAACGATATGGATAAGATGCCTTATTTAAAAGCCGTCGTAAAGGAGCTTTTACGTAAACACCCTCCTGTGTACGTTACATTTACCCATGCAGTAACGGAGCCAACAACATTGGGTGGGTATGACATACCCACATATGCTAATGTGGAGTTTTTTCTACCGGAGATCTCGCATGACCCGAAAGTTTGGTCCGATCCCGAAAAGTTTGACCCGGATAGGTTTCTATCCGGGCGGGAGGACGCTGATATAACGGGTGTGACCGGGGTGAAGATGATGCCATTCGGTGTCGGTCGGAGGATTTGTCCGGGCTTGGGCTTGGCGACGGTGAATGTGAATTTGATGTTGGCCCGAATGATTCAAGAATTTGAATGGTCTGCTTACCCGGAAAATAGCAAAGTGGATTTTACTGAGAAATTGGAATTTACGGTGGTGATGAAAAATCCTTTAAGAGCTAAGGTCAAGTCAAGAATGTAAGTGGTGTAATTCATGATTATAAGTCCAAAAAATAAGCTAAAAAATTTCACGTGTATTTCTTTTCAAATATTTCATCTTTATTGCCTAATCTTGTGAAGCTTATTTCTATTTAATTATCAGCATTTGTTTTACAGCTGATATGTCAAGAACGGAATAATATAGAGAAAGAACAAGATAAATGCCTTAACAGCTTCTTTGGATGGTTGTTACACATCGTTTCAAAATGTATCGTATTGTATTGTATCATACAGTATCGTTTGATGAATACAATGTATGGATAGATTGTATTGTCTGCCGTTGTTTCATGATATCATACATCAGCAATACGAAGAATAAATTTGCAATATTATAAAGAAAATTATGATACGGGATAAATTTGTTATATAAAAAGGTAGAGTAAATGATAAAATAAATTTTTTAAATAATAATGAAGGGTGAGATGATAGAAAAAGACAAATAACGATGCAACCACACCAAATCGATCGTTACATAAAGTGGCATATTTCGTCGTTACGTAACGACAAATTTAACGATACGATACTATAAAATTTAAGTAACGACCAAAACAAACATGATATTTAAAGTAACAATACGATACAATACAATAGGTAACGACCATCCAAATAAGTTGTTAGAGCTTATTACACTTGTTTATTAATTTTCTTTTCATTTGACTCTTTATTCCCTTGTAACTTAAATCAACTCGACCCCTCAAGTTTTCTGAGTATAATCACCTCAGTCTGAACGAGAAATATTTTAGTTTCTATAATTAATTCACAAGTACTAGTATGGCTTATTGAGCAGAAATGAATTCAAGAATTAAAATTTATGAGTTATGAAGTTTATTATATGTACATAATATACCCAATGGAATTATCAATAATATACAGGATTTGGACTGCAGTTATTGGTTCTACTAAACCCGTACTCTTTGTGCTAGCTTCCATCCTTGTTATTATCGAAGAAATTAGGGTGAAATTCAAAAATAGCCAGATTACAAGTGGACATTTAAAAATAGTTATAGTTTCAATAAGTAATTAGAATTTAGCCACTTTTTTATGTAAAGATAAATCTGAACAAAAATACTGTTCAAAATCCGGAAAATAAATAAACTGGAGTTTTAATACAATATACTGGACTTCCAGCATAATATACTGGAGTTCTAGTACAATATAGCGGTCCACCATAATATATTGGAAGTTCATACACATGTGCTCCAATCTCCAGTATATTATGCTGGAACTTTCCGTGTGTTGGAGTTCCAGCATAATATGCTGGAAGTTCATACACAGGTGCACCGATCTCCAATATATCATGCTGGAACTTTCTGTGTTGCAGTAAAATAGTAGCTATTTTTCAATAACTTTGCAAATGCTGACTATTTTTGAATGACCAGTCCGAAACTGGCTAGCTCGTGTTATTTTTACAAGAAATTAATGGGAAAATTAAAAAATAGCAAGATTTACAAGTGGTCATTCAAAAATAGTCACGCTTTCAAAAGTAATCGAAATTTAACCACTTTTTATATAAAGATAAATCTGAACGAAAACACTATTCAAAATCCGAAAAATACTTCAGTATATTATACTGGAGTTCCCGCATAAGTATACTAGAACTCACCATATTATACTGGAGTTCCAGCATAAGTATACTGGAACTCCAACATAATATGATGGAGTTCCAGCATAAGTATACCGGTCCAGTATAATATGCTGGAAGTTCATACACAGGTACTCGAATCTCTAGTTTATTATGCTGGAACTTTTTGTGTGTTGGAGTTCCAGCATAATATGCTAGAAGTTCATACACAGGTGCACCAAACTCCAGTATATTATGCTGGACCGGTTTCTGTTGCAACAAAATAGTGGCTATTTTGTAATGACTTAGCAAATGCTGGTTATTTTAAAATGATCAGCCCTAAAACTTGCTAACCCGTGCTATTTTTTACGAAATTAATGTACACTATTAAAAATAGGGCCATTTCCGAGCGAAAAACTAACCTAACTCGCTCAGTTTTAAAGGATCAACGACCAAAAATCGACCAAGTTAGCTGGGTCGGAAAAACAGCTAATCAGTATTAAATACCGTTGCAAACGGTCCGTGAAAATTAACCAATGCAGTCAGTATGCTGAATTTTAACTATGCCGGTATTTTTTGACGTTTGTCCTAATTTTTTTTTCTAAAAGCAGATCGAATCGATCAGTATTATAAAATCGATCAAGTTATGCAATCATAAAATGCTCCAACAGGGAATCGAATCAATGTCAGTACCATGGAAATGTACAATTCTACAACTAGATCATTTGGTGTTGGTTGATCTAAGACTTTCGTTTTTATTTGTACTCTTCAGCCGTATTTCGCGTGAAAATAACCGATTGAGTTGGTTGGTTTTATGAAAATATTTTGTAGTTTATTTTAAATAAAAACGGACCGAGCCGAGTCGGTAAGTTTTCTGATCGATCCGTGTTTTCGACCGAGTCGGTCGGTAAGCTTCGCTCAGAAAAGAGCGTTTTTAAGTAAAGAAAAAAATCGGGGTGATGTTAGTCTTAAATTTTATAAAGGAGCACGAGTTTTAGTAAGTTATATTGGTGTTTGCCTGTGACAACCATTGTAAAGAACTAATATAGTTCGAAAGAAACTTGACTTATAAGTGTGGAGGGACCATTATCATTTTAATGTTCCAGTTTGCAGTTGGACATTTAACATAAATAGTATCATGGGCCTATAAATAAGCATTTGTTCATTGGTCCAATCATGCATGTCATGAATTATTTTTCAAGCCTTGTGAAATAATGTGAACCACATTTTTGAAACCAATAAAGATAGTATGCCCCAGAACAATCAAACATTGTGCGCTAGCTGAAAGAGATTGAAGATAGTTTGACATTGACTTTTGACGAAATAACAACTGTTGAACTTTACACTACAAACTTTAATTTTGTACCCTATAGACTTGGCTCCTATCGCCAGATCTAGTTTCAGCAATTCAATGTTCTTCTCCATTGGCAGGATTAAGAATCGGCCTAAACTATCCTCTATCCGGATAGGCATGTCTCTATGAGCGATTATACCGATCTTTATATGTTTTGGCTCGTTCCTATCTATTGATAGAAAGATCTTCGCTGAATACCGGACTTTACCTTTTTTTAGGGATTCCACATAGCCAGTAGGCACCTCTATAATTGTACCACATGACAATGTCTTAAATTAGCAAGACTGTATACGGTTAAAATCGAGTATGTTCGATTTTAGGAGCTCGAGGGACAGCCTCAAGATTAAGCATAGTGGAACGAGCTCACGCTCGAGGATACGAGGATCAAAGGGTCGAGATCGGGCATGGCCGACATCAAGCAGCGAAACAGCAAGATTTCAGCAATCGACCATAGGTTTCGGCGGGAATCTCGGGAGTGATGGAACCACTAACGGTTATTGACATCAATCATGGATTTTGTTTCCGAAATTAGAGTTATACCTTATTTAGGATTCCTCTACTATATAAAGAGGAACCCTGTTCATTTGTAACCATGATGTATCAATATACGCTTACTGAGAAATAACAAGATGTTGTTCTTTTACTTGCTTACAATTTACCATTGTTCTTATTGTTCTTAACGCCTGATCTCGAGCTTGTTCCAAATCGAGGTCGATAACTTGCAACGGCACTGGTTTGGTTTATCATAGTCATTTAAATTCAATTATTTATCTAGCCATTTACCAATTGGCATTGAATCAGATCACATATCCTTATAACCACATTACAAGTTTAATTGTTACTCTAATTTCGAGGGAAACATTTTGGCGCCCACTTTGGGGCTAAGGATAATAGTGATTGTCCAGTGTTGATTCTAGTATAGCACACTATTTTACACTTGTTCTTGTCAACAATTTTTGTTTTCAGGTTAAATCATGTCAAACTCATAAAATACATCTACACATGGCGACAATGGCCTCGGACATCACAAGGAAAACGAGAATGTTATTGCTCAAGGAATCAAGGTGCCACAGGCTGATCTCAGAGGAGCACCGCCCGTCAACCGGATTGATGTCAGTTCTCATGTGGCTCTGAACGCGGATTTTGGCGCAGACCCCGAAGGAAGTGTACGCAGAGAGCGTTGAACTGACGGTCGAGATGCACAGGGCGGAGGAGAAGAAGGAGTCAGTATCCAAGTGATATTTGAAATGCTTCAAGCTCCATTGCTCAGTTACAGAATCAGCACAGAGCACCGAGTAGAGTCGAACAAGAGGTCACTCGTCGTACCGAGCAAGTGCCTGAAAGATCGGGTGATAACACCTCGACCATCGATCCTGCTATAATGAGGATGCTTGAGGAACTCACTAAGAGAATAGAATCTGGAGAGAAGAAAATCGAGGCCAACGACAAGAAGGTGAAAACCTACAACTCCCGAGTTGACTAGATACCGGGGGCACCACCTATCTTGAAAAGAATGTATTCCAAGAAGTTTGTACAAAAACCATTCCCTCCGAGTGCGGCTCCGAAACCCATTCCAAAGAAGTTCTGAATGCCCGATATACCTTAATACAATGGGACCTCGGATCCCAATGAGCACGTTACTTCTTATACGTGCGCCATAAAAGGTAATAACTTGGAGGATGATGAAATCCAGTTTGTATTGCTGAAGAAGTTCGGGGAGACCCTGTCGAAGGGAACTATGATTTGGTATCACAACTTGCCACCGAATTCAATCGATTCATTTGCCGTGTTAGTGGATTGATTCGTAATGGCACACGCCGGGGCCATAAAGGTTGTAACGAGAAAATAAGACCTCTTCAAAGTGAAACAGAGGGATAACGAGATGCTAAGGGAGTTCGTATCTCAATTCCAAATGGAGCGCATGGAGTTTCCACCACTCACTGATAATTGGTATATTCGGGCTTTCACCCAAGGATTGAATAAGCAAAATTCGATAGCATCACGCCAGTTGGAACAAAAATTGATCGAGTACCCAACAGTGACTTGGGTTGGCATTCACAACCGATATCAGTCAAAGATCAGGGTCGAAGACGACAAATTGGGAACCCCTTCAGGCTCAGTACATCCAAACCGTTCGACAGGTAAAAATCATAGGGATGTTTATAGAGAATCAAGGCCGAATAAATATCGGTATCAGCCATACATTGCAGATCAGAGGAATAATGGTACAGGATGCAATTTCGCCCGGAATGATTGGAGAAGTGACCGAGGGCAAAACCCTCGGGGACTCATGAGTAAAACTGGCTTCGACAAATATGCAGATCCTACAGAAGCGCCTCGGCTATCAGAGTATAATTTCAGCGTCGATGCATCGGGGATTGTATCGGCTATCGGAAGGATCAAAGAAACTAGGTGGCCTAAACCAATACAGACCGATCCTTCTCAAAGAAACCCAAATCTAATGTGTAAGTATCATGGCACGCATGGCATAGGACCGAAGGCTGCTAACAGCTGAGGGATGAGGTAGCTCGATTATTCAATGAAGGTCATCTTCGGGAGTTCCTCAGTGATCGAGCTAAAAATCACTTCAAGGAAAGAGACACCAAAAGAAAGAACGAGCAAGAAGAACCTCAGCATATTATTCACATGATCGTTGGCGGGGTCGACATCCCACAAGGACCCATATTCAAACGCACTAAGGTGTCGATCACCGGGGAAAAATGAACTCGAGACTATGTGTCCAAAGGCACTTTATCATTCAATGACGAAGAAGCAAAAGGCATCTCTCAGTCGCACAACGACGCCTTGGTAATTTTTATTTGGTTAAATAAAATTCAAGTTAAACGTGTTCTAGTGGATCCAGGTAGTTCAACAAACATAATCAAATCGAGGGTCGTAGAGCAACTCGGCCTGCAGGACCAAATTGTACCTGCATCTCGAGTCCTAAATGGCTTCAGGATGGCTAGTCAACAATGAAGGGGTAGATAATCCTACCAGTGAATGTGGCTAGAACTATCCAGTATACGAAATTCCATGTCATCGAAGGTGACATGAGATATAATGCACTGCTCGGAAGGCCTTGGATCCACAACATGAGGGTAGTGTCATCGACCCTTCACGAAATGATGAAGTTCTCGACGACGGATGGTGTGAAAACAGTTTAAGGGGAAAAAACCTAGAATGTGTGTAGACTATAAGGATTTGAATAAAGCATTTCCGGAAGACTCTTTTACATTGACTAACATCGATCGCAGCATCGATGCCACGGCCGGCCACGAGATTCTTACCTTTCTCGACGCCTCTTCTAGGTATAATCAGATCCAGATGAACCCAGAAGATCAAGAAAAGACTTCTTTTATCACTAAGTCTGAGACATATTTTTATGATGTAATGCCCTTTGGGCTAAAAAATGCGGGAGCTACATATCAACGCCTAGTTAACAAAATGTTCGAAGAACAGATAGGTAAATCAATGGAAGTTACATTGATGATATGTTGGTTAAGTACCTACGCGCAGAGGACCATTTGATTCATTCTCAAGAGACATTCGAAATCTTGAGGAAGTACAACATGAAGCTTAACCCTGAAAAATGTGCTTTCGGGGTCGGTTCGGGCAAATTCCTCGGATTCATGGTATCAAATCGGGGGATCGAAATCAACCCCGATAAGATTAAAGCCATCGAGGATATCACCACCGTAGACAGTGTGAAAGTCGTACAAAGGCTAACCGGACGGATAGCTGCCTTGGGGTGATTCATTTCGAGGTCATCAGATTGGAGCCACAGGTTCTTTTACTTACTCAAAAAGAAAAATGATTTCGCATGGACCCCGGAATGTCAGCAAGCATTGGAGTAATTGAAACGATACTTATCGAGTGCACCTCTGCTCCACACATCGATGGCATATGAGAAGTTGTACTTATACTTGGTAGTATCCGAGATAGCGGTAAGTGGTGTACTAGTTCGAGAAGAGAAAGGTACGCAGTTTCCTGTTTATTACGTAAGTCGGACCTTAGGAGATGCTGAAACTAGGTATCCACACTTAGAGAAATTAGCACTTGCATTAATAAGTGTATCTAGAAAGTTAAAGCCATATTTCCAGTGTCACCCCATATGCATGATAACCACTTATCCACTCCGAAATGTTTTGCACAAGCCCGAATTAACGGGACGATTGGCCAAATGGGTTGTCAAACTTGGCGGGTAAGATATCGAATATCAACCCAGAACGGCCATTAAGTCTCAAATTTTAGCAGACCTTGTGGTCGACTTTACGCCAACCCTCGTACCTGAAGTGGAAAAGGAACTTCTACTAAAATCGGTATGTCATCGGGGGTATGGACCCTCTTCACGGACGGTGCTTCGAATGTGAAAGGGTTCGGGCTTGGCATTGTCTTAAAACCGCCCACGGGCAATATTATTAGGCAATCCATTAAAACTGCCAAATTGACTAACAATGAGGCCGAGTATGAGGCCATGATTGCAGGTCTCGAGCTAGGTAAAATCTTGGGAGCGCAAGTCATCGAAGCTAAATGCGACTCTCTACTGGTGGTAAAACAGGTAAAGAGAACCTTCGAAGTTCGAGAGGATAGGATGCAAAGGTACTTAGACAAATTGCAGGTAACCTTGCACCATTTTAAAGAACGGACTCTACAACATATTCCCCGAGAGGAAAACACTGAGGCCGATGCACTTGCCAATTTGGGGTCATCGGTCAAAGAAGATGAGATCAGCTTGGGGACTGTCGTCCAACTCTCGAGGTCTGTGATCAAGGAAGGACATACCGAAATGAATTCTACGAGCTTAACCTAGGACTGGAGAAATAAATACATCGAGTACTTGAAAAATGGAAAGCTTCCATCGTTTCACAAGGAATCAAGGGCTTTACGGACTAAAGCTGCTCGATTCACATTAGACGAAGACAGAACGTTATACAGAAGAATGTTCGATGGTCCATTGGCAATATGCTTGGGACCGGGAGATACTGACTATGTTCTAGTAGAAATTCACGAAGGCACTTGTGGAAACCATTCTGGCGCCGATTCACTAGTTCGAAAGGTTGTCAGAGCAGGATATTATTGGGATAGCATGGAAAAAGACTCTAAGGAGTTCGTTCGAAGATGCAATAAATGTAAGGTTTGCACCGATGAGCCACCAGCCCGGCGAGCAACTTCGTTCGGTCCTATCCCTAGGGCCATTCATGAAATGGGGGATTGACATCGTCAGTCCTCTTCCATCGGCCCCGGGTAAATCTAGGTTTATTTTGTTTATGACTGACTATGTTTCTAGATGGGTTGAAGCACAGGCCTTCGATAAAGTCAGAGAAAAAGAAGTGATAGACTTCATATGGGATCACATCGCATGTTGATTCGAGATACCCGCATAAATATTATGTGATAATGGCAAACAGTTCATCGGCAGCAAAGTAACGAAATTCCTCGAAGATCACAAAATAAAGAGGATAATATCAACACCGTATCACCCTACTGGGAACGGACAAGCCGAATCAACGAACAAGACTATCATCCAAAACTTGAAGAAAAGGATAAACGAAGCCAAAGGGAAGTGGAGAGAAATATTGCCCGAGGTCCTATGGGCGTGGGACAACATCGAAGTCCAGCACCGGAGCAACTCCATTTTCTCGAAATCGGAGAGCCCAACGCCAGGTTTCGACATGCGACGGAGGAATCAAACTACGAGGCCACGAATACCAGCCTCGAGTCGAAAAGCTACACTCGTTCGACTGGCTGCACAGAAGCAACGAATCTAAAGGTACTACAACAGAAGAACCAACCTTTGACACTTCAAAGTCGGGGACTTAGTCCTAAGGAAAGTCACCCTCAAAACTCGAGATCCCAATGAAGGGAAGCTCGGCCCTAATTGGGAGGGACCCTACCAAATCCTCGACATTGTCGTAAAAGGATCTTACAAACTCGGAATGATGAACGGCGAACCATTGCCGAATAACTGGAACATATCACTTCTTAAGAAATACTATTGCTAAGGTATGACTTTCTCTTCCCTTTCATTTACATAAATATTCAAAGCTAATTGCACGAATTCAACCTATGATATCATGACCTCAGGTTTTAAAGAATGCGTTGCACTCTTTTTCCTTTAGACCGGTTTTTATCCCAAATGAGTTTTTCCGTCAAGGTTTTTAACGAGGCAACAAATATGTGCTACCTGAGGATAATTCAACAGTATCCAAGGCTTCTTTGCAATCAAACTCGAATACAGGGGGGCATCACCCTCGGATGTTATGTGTTCGAGAAATGTACCTCGTATCGATGGATCTCGATAGGAAGAATTTGTAATGGGCCAAACGGTCGAATGAACCGTGTCCATATAGATTAGCCGAGTCCCGACGACAAAACATGTACGCATGTATAAATTATTCAAAGAAGCAGTATCTTTTCTCGAACATCTTGTGTTTTGAAGTAAATTCTATACTATACGAATCATGTACTTATGATTCTGATCTATTGCACAAAACTTACACTTGTGAAAAATGTCTAAAGAGCCAAGTACATGCATACTTCGAACACTGGGGGACTGCATACTCGATCTATCTAAAATCGAATTCATAAGACCTTAAAGAGGAACCCCTCGATATATAGAACACGGCCACCATACTCGGGGATTAATATTTCGAACAAGTTTGAAATGTTATCAGGAAATAAGTTCAAGAAACATACCCGAAGGCTAAGAACACATTAAAGGCTACAGCCATATTAAAGGCAACGACCAAAATAACGCGGCTCGGAGACATCTGACTTCCGCTATAAATGAAATGCCTTGAAAATAATTTGAAAAATCGGTTAAATAAGGCTACCCTCGTCAAGGCAATTAAAAAAGGGCTTCGATGAAATAAACCCTCGAATAACTAAAAGGCTTCGATAATATCAGCCTTCGAAAAACCTCAAGGGGTATCAAATTATATTAACACAAATACGTTGAGATAAAAAGATGGGGTTCCGATCATCGAACCCTAAAAAAAACCCAATTAGTACAAAAAACATATGCTAAGGCAGAAATTTTCACTAAGTCTTTTAGCCGAAAAGGGGGAAAATAATAGCCATTTTTAGAAGCCGAATCGGCCCGATCTAAAGAGCCTAAGGGCCAATTCAATTAGAGTTCGAGACCTCGTTCTCACTCAATTCGGGCCCAAGGGTTCCACAATTCCGAGCTCGAACAAAAGTCAATTATAGCTCAAGGATTCAACAAAAACCCTAAGGGGTATATTACTGTAAGCTCAACACTTACCCATTACTTGATAAAACCCTAAGGGTTTACTTTATTCTAAAAGGTTCAAGGCCTATTCGAACTTGGCTATAAAAATAATACATCTATGGGTTCGATCAAGCCACCCCGAGATATAGTCTCGGGTGAATTTCCGAACTCGGGGACTTACCCTCGTATAACCCAAAAACTTAAGGGTTTACAAACTTAAGAATTTACTTTGTTTACGAGTTGAAGTTAGTAAATTTACAGCTATGAAAATTTTCAACATTTTCAATGAAGGCAAAAAACATATTTGGAATTGAAAACATACGAAGACATCAAAGAGAAATTTTTTATTATTTTTCAAATCGTCTGTACAAAAAGCCAATCGAGGCCTTACACAAAAAAATAATAAAAAAGATGAAAAATCTGAAAAGGCCTAGTTCGCTTCGGGAGCCATATCCTCGTGAGTCGCTTCTTCGATGGCCTCATCCCCTTCTTCTCCACTTCCGGACCTGCCTCGGCTTCCCTCTGCATCATCATCCTCATCATCAGAGGAGGCGAGTTGTCTGGCTTCAATCTCAAGCTCTTACGCCCGAGCAATTTCCTCGGGAAGGTCAAAACCTCGAGCATAAATTTCCTCGAGGGTTTCCCTCCGGGATTGGAACTTTGCCAAATCATTACTGGCTCCCGATCGGAAGCCTCCCTTAGCTGTGTTTGAACAGCCTCAGCATCGGCCCGGTACATGTCAATGGACTTGTCCGCCATGACCTTTGTCTTCTCGGTCTCCGCCTTGGCCTCAGCAAGCCCAGCTTCGAGTTCCTCGACCCTCTTGGCCTGGGCCGAGCTTTTCTCTTTAAGGATTCGAAGTTGAGCCTCAGCTGAAGATAGTTTGGCCAAGGCTGCCTCCCTTTCCGCAGCAAGGCGGTCCATGTTCCTTTTTCACCGATCACAATCGGTCTTGACCTGATCGACCTCTGCTCGGAGCATCTCGATCTTATCTACCTTCTGCTGCAAATGAGATAGCGAAGTATTAGCCGCCACAGTCGAGCTCATTCCACATTTTATTAGTCGCCACTATGATATTGATGGTCTAGACTTATTTATCAAGTTCAAAGTGTTAGAGGAGTTAGTACAAATAACAAATAATACTCTAATCAATATACTCAATCAAATTATTAAAAATTTTGATTTTTTTTAAAATGTCTATATTGTTAAGAATAATGTTCCTGTAATTAACTGTTGTTTCTGCGGAAAGAATTTTTTCTAAATTAACATTGATAAAATGTTACTTAAGACTAATATGTCTCGGGAGAGATTAAAATGAATTAGTTATATATCACAAAGATATTAGAAGAACTGAATTTATAAAGTTAGTACTGACTTTGCATCTCGAAATGTTAGGACAATAGATTTCAAATAAAAATATATAAAATTCTTTTCCTCTCATCTGGATTTCGCTTAAGTCACCGAAAATGTTGAGCCCCCGTGCATTTAATTCCCTAATACAATTATGTGTTGAGTTAAACACCAATATTGGTAATCACTAGTAATAGCCTAGATCACTAATAATATCATACACGTTGGTATGGGCAATCACATCATTAATATTTATCAATAATACTTAAAGCTTTCTTCTTTATATGTCCATTGTGCTCTGGCGACATAGGATTTGCCTAGAGTGTTGCATATACTCTTTTTAGGAACTCAACCTTCTCAGTGAGGTTAATTTGTCTTATCACCATCTCAAAGATGTGTGATTTTCCTACATTCATTTGAGATTTGCACCACTAACTATCTAAACGATAGTAGGATTTGTCTAAACTCAACTGAACGCAAAGGTTTGCCAACCAAGTATTGCCCAAGGTTATGTGTGCCATGCAAAGTTCATGCCCCGCCCTAGTATTATACATATATTATACATAACAGGCAACCAGTGATGTACGTGATGTTATTCACTTTGAGTCTAGGGAACTGCGACTTTGAAACACAGTAAATGAGGTTTAAGTTTTATTTTCTTATATTATACCTAGTATCTTGCTCGTGTTTTGCCGCGGTGAAATTTGCTTAGTCTTACACCACTTATCTTGTGTCATTCCGCAAATTAGGCAAAGATCTCTTCTATTGTCTGTATTAAGTAATATCTTGTCAATACATTGAACTGTAATTAACGACGTACTAATACATGAATATACATATAAAAAAATATGCAATAATTTCTACACACATAGTAAATAAGTGTGTCACAAAATTCAGATCCAACTAGAATACATGACCAATATAACTATTTGAAAGGGAAAAATAAGAGAGTCCAATATGATTTATTGCAAGGAGTTGGGACTCTTTTGGTACAACTATTGTTAATAAACCATGTGAAGGAAAAGTAAATATTAATGATACTTCATTTTCAATGGGACGTCCAAAAAGTGGTTAGCTGTCACGTAACTTGGCGTCCAGAATTAGTAGCATTAAGTATATCCGCCAAAATTATAGGTGCACTACCATTATGGTTTTGTTAAGAATTTACTCTCAAGTAACAATATAAAACAAGGAAAGATAACCTTAGAAATATAGAGAAAGAGAGGAGAGATTCTTATTTATATAATATCACTTCATCCTCTAGTTATAGTATTACATAGAGGTATACAAAAGAATGTCTTAAACATGATATTAAACATGTGAGATCATGGATGAAGATTATAGAGGAGGTTATGGAGGTGTGGGAGTTACAATCATAATGGTAAGAAGTAGTGGGAGGTTAATGGAGAAAAGTAGTGGGAGTAACTTCTTTAGGAGTTAGAAACATCCACTATAATATTTCATAACACTCCCCCTTGGATGTCTATAGATAATGTGCCTCGTTAAAACCTTATTAGGAAAAAATCCTAGTGAAGGAAAAAGAGTACACATATCAGGTGTGTTTGGTATAAAGGAAAAAAAATTCCATGGAAAATGTTTTCCAAGAAAATATTTTCTTGGAAAACAAGTAGTAATCTTATTCATTTTATGGTGTTCGGTACGCAAATCAAGAAAAATATTTTCTCAAGAGTATTCATAAATAATTTTGATACAATAAACATGAAGCCATAAACTTTCGAACCAACAACCTTCCGAACCCACAAATTTCATAAACTTCTGAACCGCAAAACTTTCGAAACTACAAAATTTCGAACCCGTAAACTTCGAAACCATAAACCTCCGAACTCATAACTTTGGAACTTGTAAAATTTTGAACCTGTAAACCGAAGGATGAAAAAAGTAAAACTGAAAATATATATATAAAAAATATTTTTTCCCGGGGGGTGGGGAGGGGGGTGCAGAAAAAAAAAGCAGAAATTTAAAAATTACAACAAAAAAAGTAAAAATAAAGATTTCGTGCAGGAGTGGGGGCAGGGGAGGGGGGTTGCAGGAAAAAAAAAATTGAAAATTACAAAAGAAGTTTAAAAAAAAAATTGCGGGGTGGGGGTGAGGGTGGTTGGGTAGTGACGAAAAAATCCTTCTTGAAGAGAGGGCATGGGTGGGGTTAGGTGGGTGGGTGCGAGGTGGGTTGGTGAGGGTAAAGAATAAGGTGGGGAAGCTTGAGAAGGAGTTTTGGAAAATGTATTTCCTTCTCTTGATAGGGAAAACATTTTCCTCCAATTGAGGAAAATGAGTTAATGAGGAAAATGTTTTTCAAAACATTTAAGTCAACCAAACATGGAAAAATTGAAAAATATTTTCCGAAAAATGTTTTCCTTCATACCAAACACACCTATTATGTAATACGCATTGTCTGTTACCTCGTTAAAAACCTTGCCGGGAAAACTCATTGGGACAAAACTTGTGCTAAGGGAAAAAGAGTACAACGCGTATTTGCCTCCCCCTGATGAAAATATGACTTTATTTCTTGAAGGCAATGCATTTCAGTCTTATATTTCAACTTCTCCAACATTGAGGTTGACAATGCCTTAGTGAACAGATCAGCGAAATTATCACATGAACGAGTTTGTTGAATATAAATTTCACCATTATGTTGAAGATCATGCGTCTGAAATTTTTTCTTTATTATGTCTCCTTCGATATATCCTTCTTTCAATTGAGCTATGCAAACAACATCATCTTCAATCTTACTGGAATCTTCTCTTCAACGGAAAAGTCACACATATGTTGTGTGTTGAGTCACTTGATTTATCAGTTGCTAGTATATTGACATGACTTGAATACGTATCAACAATTGTCTGCCTTGTGAATTAATAATATGGCAGTACCCACATACAAATAGATTGTTTGAAGAACGATCTTCAGAAAATTTCTGCATCTGCATAACTAACAAAAACCTTGACAATATTTGTTAGCATAAACAAATCCATATCAAGGATTCCTTTTGCAACATAATCCTAATAGTATTCCAGTATATTTATATAGAAGAATTAAACTATATCTCTCTAGCATATTGTTATACTCATGGTTCTAGCACGATACATAGTGCATCAATTGTAATTGACAAAAAAATAAATTATGTACACGATGATTCCTCTAATCCACATAAGGATTTGTTGAAGCTTTATTTAATGAATTTCTTGGGAACCTTAATATGCTTCAGAATAGTTTAATCTTTCAATGATTTTTATATACGCATATCAAATTTATCAAGTATTTTCAGACTAAAATCTCAAATCAATTGTATCCACTACAAGGGAACATGTTCCCATATAATCAATACCATGACATTACATAAAATTTTGTGTCACCACACTGCTTTATACTTTTAGGTGTTGGGACTATCAATCTAAAACTTCACGTTTTCCAAGTGAAGACAATCTTGATTGTGTATTTGTCATTGACCAATCATATATCTTTCTAAATTCCATGATAGATTTGAGCTCAAGATCCTCGTCAATATTAAAAATATTGAGCGCTACATTATATCAACAATATCATCGATGATCATTTTACATCGGTTCCATCATCACACAATAAAGACATAACTTATCGAGATCTCATTATTTCCAGGTACCTGAACCTCTTTCACGAGGTCTTATAAAATGTTATGTCATGGTTCTCTTACAGAGCACTTGCCTCCTTAGTATGACCGTCTTTATCAGTTTCTCCTCTCCTTCTTCAAGAAGTTTTATCTTTGGAACCGATTAGTCTATTACGCTTCATGCGTTTCATAGACTATGTTCATCATGGACTTTATTCTATTTGGAGAATTAGCAACTGAAATATAATATTTAGCTTTGGGTCAGCAAATACGCCTGACAATATTTTACAAATGAATTATCACTTGAACTTTAAGTTCACATTTTCTTGTACGAGGATCTAGGTACACTCATAATAATTCATTCCAATGATTACTTTTTTAGCTGTCAATTTTCTCCCCCTAATGTTGGGATCACCAACACATATCCACAACTTTTTTTAGGGACCATCATTGTGCATTGTGGTGGAACAATTAAATCATATAGCACATTTATATTTCTAGATGGAAATTATTTGGTTCCTGACCAAGAACCAAGTAAAATAGGGAGAATTTATCATAATTCTTTGGCTAGATGCGTACAAGTAAGTGTTGTTGTATATTAAATAAAACACTCCATGCCAAATTTCTATTTGGGAGTTTTGTTTTCATAACTAATGGTTTAGCTATAATTGGAGGCATTCAATTTCTGCTAAATCAACTTGAATTTAAACCAACATTATCAAGATAAATCATCATAATTTATATTCTAGAATTGTGCTCTAATAAATTGAGCAATCAACCTTGCATAATCCAAACTGCAAGTTGATAACCAACGCACATGTGAACATACAATAGATGCATCGATTAAAACCATATAATAGTAAACGATCTACATGGCAGGTGACTGGGCCCATATATATATCACCTTTTATTCATTCCAGAAATCAAGGGATTCAACCCCAACCTTAACTGGTACATCATGAGAATAAGCAGCACAAGAGAATTCTTGAAGAATCTTCTATTTCTTCAATATATACCAATGTGAATTCTCAATAAATTTTTCGCATCATAATTGAACCGGGATGGCCAACCGGTCATGTCAACTAATATTTATTTCAGTAAACCTCTAGTTTACTTGTGGCATGTGATTCCATCATCATGCTTATACTTGTGTAGTACAAATAGAAGAAAAATCAGGTACCTTATATATTTACCTGGTATGATTATAGTAATATGAAGATATTCAATCTTCCTTTCATTTATAGTCTCAATATGCCAACGGCTTTGGCTAATACATTTGAAAATAAAAAAGTTTCTTTTGAGACTTATTACAATACTAATGCCAAGAACAATTTCATTAATCCGGGTAGTAACAAATTTGCTCTTCGGAAGCTCTTAATTGATTTTGATCTTTTGTCACACCATCCATATGGCGAATGTCTCCTTCACGGAGAAAATTATATCATAATAATTGTCATGGTTAAAATCATCACAAGCAAAATCTTTTCTTGCTTTAATTTTTCCTTTAATAACTTTTTATACGGCATGGCAAAATACTTTCGGCGTACCACATGTACACGACGAATGACATATTCATGTAATCACACAATAATGTTTATTATCTTTCTTTCTCTCAAACATCCAGTAGAGGTGAGTTGTAGTATTTATTCAACCATGTATAAATACATTCTTATGCATAATTTCTATTACATATATATTATCACATTCACTTTCAGAACGAGTCTGCATTTACAATACTTATCACAAGTCGCATTATTTTTAAAATGGACTATAATCGTCTGAGCGCGTCTCGTATTAACAGACCACATTGATACTTTTCCTTCACCTTTAAAGGATTATTTTGAGAATCCTTATTGTTCTCCTTTTTACAATTACCATAGTGGTGATTGTTACTATTTGATCTTTGGCACACCCGTGTTCATTGGTCAACCACTTGTCTTTATTTAGACTTATTATGCACTGCTAGTTGCACATTCACTTCAGGAATGGAGAAAATCAAGAAAGACAAGCTTCAAACTTTTTCATGAAAAATACTTTATTTTTCTTTAGTCATCATTATATCATCAATATGGTGGAACTCAAACCTACAGCCTTACCCATATAAAGGCATGTTAGGCCATAATGAGTTGGGACTCAAATCTAACTCTTATCATCATAGTGCACCAGGACTAAAACTTGATGTATTACCCTTATACAATGACATAATAAGTCTAAGTGGACTCATTCTTGAGCCTTTCATGATATACTACTTTCTATTGATCAATTATTATTTTTCCGAACTTTAATGAAAGTTCACATTGATTTTTTTCACGAACAACTATATGATCAAATACAAAGGGAATAAAACTATCTTAGTCATACAAAATTTATTTGGACCACAACATAAATTTAAATTCTTTTTAGTTTTAAGATTAATTAGAAACCTTCTCAATAATTAACGATTTCATAATCTTGACTTGCAAACTGTCGGAGCAGTACATATGGGAGATGATGTCAAGGCATCGTAATATGCTCTTGTTTGTCACTCTAAAGCAGGTACTCCATATGTATACATCTGCACAAATGAAACTAAATTGTTAAGTAACACAAACAAACCAAGTCTTAAATATTAATGTAAGTTAATTGCAGAATTCATGGCAAGTGAAAAATGATACTCCATGTATAATAGAAGCAAACACAACATTGATATGACAACAAAATGCTTGGATTTTCACAGGCTCAACCAAATTGATTCAAGGTTGTAGCTCCCATGGAAGGCTGTCATCTCATATAGAAAATATAAGAAGAATATAGCAATACGTGATGATAACGTGTTAAGAAACTACGTTTGAAGTAACAATATAAAACAAAGAAAGACAAGCTAAGAGATATAGAGAGAAAGAGAAGAAATTTTTTTATTTCTTCCATGTATTCAAGTGTGTACAATGTCACTTCATCCTCTATTTATAGTATTACATAGAGGTATACAAAAGAATGTCTTAAACGTGACATTAAACATTTGAGATCATGGAGGAAGATCATGGAGGATGTTATGGAGGTGTGAGAGTTACAATCATAATGGTAAGAAGTAGTGGGAGGTTAATGGAGAAGAGTATTGAGAGTAACTTCTTTAGGAGTAATAGACATCCACTATAACATGAATTATACATGGATTATACTCAACTATACATATATCATACATGGATATTTATTTACTATTTTCAGTTTAAGCGATTGAGTACGAATATTTAAGTTAATTCTTTAAAGAATTACATGATCGCCTAAAAATATCTATAGTTGAAACTCTTTAAAAATATGGGATTCTTAACCTCGAAAACAAGACATGTTACCTCTTACAACAAGCAAAGATGGCCTTATGGCATAACATTTTCTAATTTGGCGATGATGCATAAAACTTAAACTCAAAATAGAAATATTGTCCTTTTCCTTCAAACTTCTTTTTCAATATGATTCTATACAGCTTTTACCTCCTTGCAAAAAAAAAAAAAAAATACAACTTTCATGAACTCCAACGTTATTTTTGTGCTATCAATGCAATTTAATTTGTTTAAAAGAAGTTAGTTGCCTTATTTTTGAAGTTTCTAGTTACACATATACCTTCATAATGTCATTGTATAAAAAGTTAAAAAAGACGAAAAGGTACATAAAGTAAAAAAGGTAAGGTGTTATAAATAAAATTGTATTTATGGTGAATGTCTATATTTTGGAGAGATCTTAGGGATTTTACTTGGTGGCTAAGTCACTTTTTCCCTATAAATAGAGGGGTCATATTCTATTGTAATTCATCCCAAAATTCAATAAGAAATCTCTCTCTCTTTCTCTGCAATATTGTCTTCTTCTTTTATTGTTTTATAATACGTTATCAGCACGAGACTCTAACCAATTGAGTAAAAGCTTTGGGATTGAGCATAATGATGGTCAATTGTTTCATGAACTTCCTTCATGATTAAATTCTGGATTTAAGGTAAGTATTTTACTTTATTTTTCTATTTCCATTCTTGAAATTCTATAATTTATTTTTTAAATACAAGCAAAAATAATAAATTTTGATAATAACTCTACGGGGGTTTGCAAGAAATTATAACCGTCCGAAGTGGTAAAATTTTTATGCCTTGCCATGATCAAATTCATGTATGATTGTGGGGCAAAGAAGTGAAAACTCGTCTCATTGAATTTGCTTCATTCTCATTCCTCTTAAGAGAATGTGATAGCAATATGTGATAAGTCTGAAAGAAGACAAAATTATTGCTGTGAAGGTATCAATGGATGTGGACATGGCAATAGACGAAATTATAATCGTCATCATTGTGATAATGAGAATAATAAGAATTCTCAAAGTAATCTTTCACTTTTTGAAAGTAATATTTGTCATCGATTTGACATGAGATTTTGTAAAGCATATATAGATGGTTATAGTTCATTCATGATATGAATGTGACAACATCTGACTTATCAATACATATCCATTCTTGGAAGAATATGAATGTGCTAGTGGTAGTGAATATACCACACTCACCTCTAAAAGGAGGTTTGAGATGATATAAAAAAATAATGTTATTATTATGGCATGAATGGTCATTGATTACTAAAAGATATCACTAATGCAAGAAACAGATCTTGCATATAATTTTGACAATGACCATAACTTATAACTCTCTTTAAAAGTGATATTCATCATATGGATGTTGATGAATATGTGGTAGTACAAAATCAATTGAGAGCTCTGGAAGAGCCAATTATTATTATTTTGGAGGAATATAATTGACTATTATGTCAATTTATTGTGTCGTAGTAAGTCTCAAAGAAACTTATTGTGTTTCTAAAGTATTCGCGAAGCGGTTGGTTATAGACTAAAAAAATAAATGAAAGATATTATATCTTCTATTACTACAACTTGTAGCGGCGTAATATATATATGTGAAATGATATCCGCTTTATTCTCCAAGAATTGTACTACACAAATAAAAGGACACCACAATAAAGTGGATGTTTATTGATATAAAAACTCATATCATAATAAACTTGGAGTTTATTTATAATTGCACACGTCATGGTGTAAACCTGAACTTCATCAATATTGATAATTTATTCAGTTGGCATAATTGGTTTAGTCATATCAATTTAAGTATGATGTGCAAAGATGAAAGAGAGTTTCACATGGGTAAATATTAAAGAACTAGAAAGTTCTTTATGAATTCTCTTATTTTGCTTGCTCTCGCGATTATTATACCAACTGAAATTGGGATTGAATCTCATGAATGATGAAAATAGAAAAGGTGAATATGGACCCATTCACCTGCCATGTATACCACATAAGATGCATCTATGAGATGGTTACATGTGCGATTATTATTAACCCGCAACATGGTGTTTGTGAGGTAACTTGCTCAATAATTTAATTTAGAGCATAATTTCCAGATTTTCTATTCAAGACAGTTCATCTTGATAAGTTGGTTTACATCACAATTGGTTTAGCAAAATGATTTATTGAGTGCCGCCACTTAAAAGTTAAACTATTGCTTATGAGAACAAAGTTATCTATATCAGTTTGATATATGTTATACACGAAAGTATATCACATTCTCCCCTCACAAGTGGTTCAGGGTCAGGAACCAAATAATTCCATCTTATTATTATTGATGTGCGGTGTATATTTTGATTAACACCATAATGCATAAAGATGGGTTCCTAAAATTGAGGAAGAAAGTTAGTTTTTCTAACATGAGGGGGAGACATGATAAACAGTTGAGAAAAGTTACGTGGAAGAATTATCATTTGTACATCTAGATCCTCGAATAAGATAATATCGCCTTGAAGTTCATAAAAGATCATTTATCTACAATGCAAAGCATGCCAGACACATTTGCTGACCCAAAGAAAGTAACTATATTCTCATTACAAATGCTCCTATTATGTCCTAGAAGGACAAAGTCTATGGTACGCTTAAAGCGTATAGACAAATCGGTTCAAATAAACTTCTTGATAAAGAAGATGAGCAAATGATCAAAATGATCATAATAAAGGAGGCAAGTGATCTAGAAGATCACATGACATAACACTTCATAAATCTCAAGAGAGGTTCAAGTACCTGAAAATATGAATGAAGAGATGTCTATGTTATGTCTTTATGAAGAAAAAAAATATTGGAACCGATATAAAATGTTCGTCGATGACATCAATGATACCGCTAAGTATAGTATCTTAAGTCTATCGATTACAGATATAAAGTATCGTCCAAATGGAAGAGACACAATTCGATAAAATTGGTTTCATATGAAAGACATGTAGTTTTGGACTTGCAGTTCAAACACTCGAAATTATAAAGTCAATGGTGTGTGCAATCACTTTCTTGTATCTTATATGTCTGGCATGACATGAAACTTGATGCAAATCTAAAGTCTATTTATATGGCTTATATGACTTAACTTATATGACAATTCCTGAAGGATATTGCTTAAAGCATATAGAAGTCTTGGTCATGAAGTACTATATTCTAAGTGCAATTTGTGCACATTTGTATCTTGCTATAACTATAAGCATGATAACTTGATAGCGAGGATTTTCAAGGTGCAACATATTCATTGAAGTTAATATGGATGATTTATTCATCAAATCTCTGATGACGTTAACCTTCAAGAAGCTAATACACAAGATTGGGATGTGAAGGCTCAAGGATGTGAATTGATGCTCTCATCAGGAGGAGTTAATGCGCGTTGCACTCTTTTTCTCTTACAAGGTTTTGTCCCACTGGGTTTTCCTTGCAAGGTTTTTAACGAGGCAACCAAAAGGCGTAGTTTTAAACATGTGTCTTCTTTTTCCTTTTCTTGAATTTTTTCCCACTGGGTTTTATTTTAGTTAAGGTTTTAACGAGGCACATTATCTGTTGAATAGATATTCAAGGGGGAGTGTTATAAATAGAATTGTATTTATGGTGAATGTCTATATTTTGGAGAAATCTTAGGGATTTTACTTGGTGGCTAAGTCACTTTTTCCCTATAAATAGAGGGGTCATATTCCATTGTAATTCATCCCAAAATTCAATAAGAATTCCCTCTCTTTTTCTCTGCAATATTGTTCTTCATCTTTTATTATTTTATAACATAAGGAAACTTTTTCTATATATCCTCTGGATCAAAGTACTGTATCATGACAAATACGCTAAATCGATTAATATTACAAAGTTGTCTCCGAATTGGACTTGCGAAAGTGGTATGATTTACACATAAATCTTAGAGTTATGCACAACCGTGAAAGGAAAAAATGTATTTACACAATCATATCACTTTAAACCAACGTACGTAAATATTTACACAAAAGATGACTTGGTAACTTGAAAAGTACACCATAGTCCATGGGATAGTGGACGTGCGAGACCAGTGTTTATTATAGGCATGACTTAAGCCAACTCAAGACAGGAGGTTTTTCAACTACTATTACATCCCGTACAACCTTAAGGAATCGAGAATAAGTGTTACTCCTCTACATAGGACTTGCTAGAATAACTACTATTAGTGGTGGCAAAATGGTTAAAAGAAAACAATTATCATTATCCATTAAGAAATGTGTTGAATAATTAACAAATATGGATAAGAACCATATTATCCACTTGAAAAATGGATAACTAATGGGTTTAACTTTTATATTTATAAAGCCTCAAATTGATGATTCCTCAAGTTTGGCGACGAAAAATTCTCCCAAAAGTGATCATATTCAAGAAATCATTGATTCATATTATCCGCCAGTTAACCATTTTTATCCGTATTAAATATGGATCGGGCCGGATGATTTATCTATTTTTTGAATTCCCCATCTTCGACCCGCCCATATTCGACCTGACCCGCATGTTTGCCGCCCCTAGCTATATGGATCGGGTCGGATGATTTATATGTTTCCCCATTTTTGACCCGCCCATATCCGACATGACCTGCCCGTTTGCCGCCCCCAACTATCACTAACCTAAGTATTTCTCCTAATAACATGGTTTATTAGAAAGTGTGATTTTTCATACTCTTCATTCAGAGTTCTGGCGAAAACATAGCAAGAAATAAGAACTAACAGGTTCAAGTGAAATAACACACCTAATATGTCAATACAATCTTGTCTGCTACACTCATATGCAGCAAGGAGTTGAACTAATCGTTCCGACGAAACTACCACCACCCTTATCGTCACTATAAAATGCTATCATCCCTGGCTACTGATAAAGTATTCAAAAGGAAGAAGAAAAGGGGGGAAATAGTGAAAGAAACATTGCCTTGCTGTATTTACAAAAGGCCGTAAGAGTAGTAAGTCATCTACTAATCAAAATCGGGATAACGAGATGAACATGATACCTACATTGTGGAATCTTCCAATCTCTGTCAATTTGGAAATCTGCAGTCTTGACCTAAAAGATTATGCATTTGATGGGCTCTCAACTTGTTTGTTTTCTGAGTGTTTCGTGTTATGAGTATCCACGTTCAAAATGACATCGTTTTCTCTGACTACCATCCTACCACCCTCAGGTGGACAGTGAGCGTCTGTGGTGGAATCCGTTCTCAGGCTGTCATGCAATCTTGGAGAATGCCTCAGGCCAGATGATAGACAATTGTTTGAACTAACATTTAGGGAGTCCATCGCATAGTGAGATCGGATAGCTGAACTAAACAAAGGTTGCATAAATTGCTTTTTCTCAGGAGTCTCACGTAGAGAAATTCGACAAACTGGGCACGTGGAGTGCTGCTGAAACCATATGTCAATACATGTTGCATGGAAAGAATGCCCACATAATGGCATAATACGCAACGTGTCCTGCTCCTGATAATCGGCAAGGCAAACTATACATCTATGAAAAGAAAGATGAAAGGAAGTTATGAGGTAATATTGGTTATGTTAAAAGTTAAAAACATATGCAACACAGCTAAAGCACTGACGAGAGACACTATGTATCGATGAAACTTGCAATGCTCACAAGCTACAAAATTTCCGAACTACAACACACAAGATACAGAGGCCATAAAAACTGATAATATAAGAAAAGATCTCAACTTAACGGAAACACGTCAAGTGCTATCCCTTTATGTGCCACTTCAACATCGGATGTACACAATATGTTTAGCCACGTTCGTTCAGCGTATTAACAATGATAAAAATTTCAACTATGATCACATGCATGTCAAACATGTATTCTATGACAGTCATGGTATTTAACATGAACACTGGAACTATTTCAGAGACGACATTACATGCATAATTCGTACAATGAACGCCATTTCTCTTGTACAATGAATGACGATGATTATGCGGAATTCAGGAGAAACATGAGCACAGTTGTAAAGAGATGTCTTTGGCACCCAAGTCAAAATGCTTTGCTCATTCTAGTAAAGAAACATGCTTTTTTCATTCGGTTATCTGATTGGTTTACTTGTTGTTGCGTCTTCCTTTTATCTTTCCTGAGCCGAGGGTCTACCAGAAACAACCTCTCTTCCTTCCTATTGGTAGGCGTAAGGTTTGCGTGCACACTACCCTCCCAAGACCTCACTTGTGCGATTACACTTGGGTTTTTTGTTGTTGTTGTTGTTATTCTAGCCCAGAAGTCATTAATAAATGGTTTCCAGTCAGTTCTTTCCTACCAAGCCGTTAGCTTCTCTGATATAAAGGCAAGAAAGTGCTCAAAATATCTTGGATTTACATAAAAAGGAGACTGAAACATCTATATGATGCAATCATATCATGCATAAATCTACTACGAACCTAATATATGATGTTGTTAACTCGAGGCTAACCTACTTCTATATTCTTCAAAACCTGATGCCTCAACGAGATATTGCTTTTATATTGACCAACAGAGACACATAAAATCCAGGTCCAGATTGAGAAGACGAAATGCCCTAACAGTTCTCGGTTTCCTAGTTTAATAGTCATATTCAATACCTATGACACATGCTTTGGCAGTTAACTATAAAGGGGAACAATATCTTTAGCATACCAAATGATAAATAGTGTCCCAATACATACAGTGAAGCTTATGAGAACTCTGAAACAATAATGTCCCATCACCCACTGAAACAGAGGAAAACGTTAACAGCAAGCTTTTATGTGTAATAGAATCACACCAGTGGTAATGTGCAGTAGTCCATTTTTCTACTGTATAAAATCAATGCCAGCTCCTAATCTTCTGATTTTTACTCTTCATTTCCGTATATCTAGAAGAGAGTTTTGAGGCTCTAAATGCAGAATTCAACAAGAAAAGCAAATGGACTTCACGTGAATTAACAAAGCCTATTGATTAGTCTGGACAAGTTTCAGATGAGCAAAGCTTCAGTCAAAATGATTGCATTTTAACCAAGACATCAAAGCAGTGAACTTTTTTCTCATTAGTGTAACATATTATGGTCACTGCCTGCGATAATCCAAGATAAGTAGTGTTTTAGAGACATGGAGAGTGAACGGAAATGTTTCACCTTTTAACAGCACATGAAAGAAAAAAGAAAAACAAAAATGCAAAAAGGGAAATTTGAGATCTTTATATAGGTAAAATGCAATCACCTAGATTGCATTTTACCTATATAAAGATCTCAAATTTCCCTTTTTGCATTTTTGTTTTTCTTTTTATAGGTAAAATGCAATCACCTAGATTGCATTTTACCTATATAAAGATCTCAAATTTCCCTTTTTGCATTTTTGTTTTTCTTTTTATAGGTAAAATGCAATCACCTAGATTGCATTTTACCTATATAAAGATCTCAAATTTCCCTTTTTGCATTTTTGTTTTTCTTTTTATAGGTAAAATGCAATCACCTAGATTGCATTTTACCTATATAAAGATCTCAAATTTCCCTTTTTGCATTTTTGTTTTTCTTTTTATAGGTAAAATGCAATCACCTACTCCAGGATTTCATCTAGACATACAAACATATGTGCGCAGTGAAATCTAAAGTTTTTCTCCCTTTCCAGAAAGGAGGCAGCTGGGAAGCATCACATTGAAACATAAAACGGTAGAAACTGAATTTTCAGAACCTATGCAAAAGGAAAGTGGCAGATCTACAAAATAGAGCAGGTGAGGATGTATCCACTGCCTTCGGCTCGACCTACACACACACACACACACACATGTATATATAAATTAAGTTATATAGTAATGGGAGCAGTGATACTCCGACCGATTAACTTAAAATCTTGGATTTGTCCTTGAACAAATATCCAAACACCTTTGCTCTTATTGAAGGTCTTCACAAGCAAAACAAGCCAATATCCAATATTCAGGCGTTTGTATGAATGTACCATAACCAGGCAGATCTAAAGGGTCGAGGATAAATGACAAATGTAGCTAATCATAATTTTCAATATACAGGAAATCTATGTGATCTTAGGCTCTCCCTTTTTAACCCAATCTCTAGCATAACTGGAGGACGACAGCACAAGCAAAGCAAAGGGCAGAGCGAATGTAACTGTATACAAAGGAACACCAGCATAACAATTCTCTCAACCAAGAATGCCTTCTTCTCTTTAACTAGTTTTCCTGATCGCTTTATCCCAAATGATTCAAAAAAACTCAAATTTGAAACTAAATCTCATTTAGTTTATCCAGAAGAATTTCGCTTCGCAGAGCAGGTGGACATACTATTATTCCCCATAAACACCATTCTCAGTTGTTAAACAAAGAAAGAACTTAAGAAAAAAACATAAAAACTTAAATTAGGAGCAAGCTATAATTGTCTTACAAATTTTTGCATAGAATTACATATGCAATATGTTGGGTTCCATCTCCAACATACCATCTCCCAATACGAGCTACAAGTAGAAGCTCGTGCCTAACGCGACATTCTTCACCACACACAAACTTCACTCGTGGTTGAACTACAGATATAGTGTTTAGTAGCCCCAGGCTGAATTAATGTAACTAGCTATATATTTAAAGCATCGATCCAACTAACACAAAACACACACAGCTGTCAACACCCTTGTCCGGGCTCACAAAGTTAAGGTAGCACCCAGCAGACACGTGTTCTTGCTCCCAACATTCTTTAAATGGATAACAAGATGAGCATCAAAACTGTAAAGAACCTTCACAATATCCCTCCACAAAATGAAGGCAATTACTGACTTAATGATGTCATGCTTCAGATATATTTACCAGGTTCCCAAATACACATACCTCCAACATCAGGTTAAACTTTAACTGTGTGGGCTTTACAAATTATAAATGCTGAAAAGGTACAACACAATCTGAAAACATATCCATAATCCTAATTCAACTTTTTTTTTTCATTTGCTATGTTGTCCTACTTCATATTATTCATTCGTGCTTTCAACCAAAAATAGATTTGGTTTGTGCACTCAAGATAAAAATAGTCCACGTTATGAGGAAGTCAAGAACCACCAATTAGAAAGAAGTATCATTTATCTAAAGCTTGTATAACATGTAGAAATTGAGGCAAATATCAACTTACTGGGCATCTTCTGCAGAGGTAAAAAACACATCGCCATATTTCTTTGTCAGGAAATTGGCAACAGCGAGAGGCTCGAGACCATGTAAACCACGCTCCAACTATACAAGGGAAACATACACTATTATTTAACCAAAAGGCAGGATTAGTTATTCACACGAAAATATCGATCTGCTTCCGTTACTAAAGAAGAATACAAGCAAAATAGCAACTTAAAGGGTACTATCTTTGAACAGTAACTGATCAAGTACAACTAAATTTAGCTAGGTTGTGAGGTAAAGGATGTGAACTGAGGGGAACAAGACCTACAGCTACAAGCACAAAGTAAAAAAGCATCATCACGACAAATTGATGTTCGTTTGAAAGGTCTTTAACCGAAGAATATGACAAGTCATAGAAAAGCATCTGAAATGTCCACAAAACCTCTTTAACAAACTACACATTAAAGTCCTAAGTGGCCTACACGGTTGAGTATGTACTATGCACCAACTAGACTACTCAACCAATCAAAACTGCAGTCATGATCAGATACTTAAGTAGGCGTTTGGACATATATATTATTATTGAATCAATGCTTGTTTTACACATTTTCACAGCTTGTTTGGACATATTCAATGAGAACACATTTTCACAAAGTAATGCTTGTTTGGACATATTCTATGCGAACACATTTTCACAGCTTCGAAATACTCTATTTGAACTTCAACTCGAATACTTTTGAACTACCCAACGTAAATGTAGAAAAAACAAACAAGAACATAGCACTACAATAAAGCAATGACATGTTGAAACTGTATAAAGAATAAAAACAACATACTACTAAATCAGTAATGAAACAAGTGCTCACAATGCTAAGATCAGATCTAGAAGCATTTGCAAAAGACCGCCTTCTCGCGTTCAATTGAATTCTTGCACAAATTAGCCTAGTGCACACAAACACAATAAACATAGTACTAACTGCAAATCCAATCACAGTCATCACCAAATTCATCCCTGAAGATATCATTTTGCCAACTTTTTTTTTCAAAATAGAAACTTTATTATCCAATAATCCAACAGTTGAAAATTCTTGAAAAGTTCCAGTTTTGCTCTGCTCATTCCAACACAAAGCAAATTTTACACTATACCCAACTCATATAATCACAAGATTGAAACTTGGCTTTTCCCAAAATAGCAACTTTACTATCCAAAACTACTATAGCCCAAGAACTGAACTTCCCAGAAAAGTTCCAATTTTGCTTTGCGCATACCAAAAAGCAAATTCTACAAGAAAACTTTAAAAAATCCCTAGTAATTACAGTATTCTCTCAAAATTCTGACCTTCTTAGTTCTTGAGTAATTTACTTTAACAAAATGCACCTAAGAACCTAATCTTCACTTTTGATTTTCAAGAACCCTTTTCTGACTTTTCTTCATAGCTCATAAAAATACAATCTTTATCACTCTAGAGGCATCTCCCAGTGCCTCCATTTATCCTATATTTCTGCATATATATGTATTGGATATTTGAACCAATAAAGACTTGGCATTTTAATCTTGAAGAGGGTCCGCATGTTTTCTTAATATCAGCATGTGGAGAGATAAAACAGAGAAAATTACGAGAGAGAGAGAGTGAAGTGCTGATGGAAAGAGACACGGACAGGCACCTATGTTATCAGGAAATAAGTGTGTGTGAGAGAGAGACAGGAGAGAGATCTGAGATCCATAATCATTGTTGATTAGTGGAGTAATTGCTTGTTTGGCCCAGCTTCTAAATTTACTTATTTTGAGAATTACTTTTTTCTAAAATATTTTTTTTGAAAGTATTTTTGGTAAGAATCTGGTATTTGGCTAATTAATTTGAAAAGCAGAAGTAATTAATATTTGGTCAAACTTTTGAAAATTGCTTCTAACTGTATTTCTCTTCAAAAAAGTATATTTTTTACTTCTAAAAGCTTGGCCAAACTCCTTATTTTTTGCCAAAAGCATTTTTAGCGGAAAAAAAATACTTTTGGCGAGAAAAAAGCTTGGCCACATAGGCTATTAACCTTAACCGACAAAATCAAACTAAAATTATGCTTCAAATTAATCAATAATTAAAAAGAATAAGACAAGTATGATGTCTTTGCGCAAACATAAAAATGAGAATGAGTAATTTCCCAATAGAATTAGGGCGCAATATCAAGCATCGCTTATTACATGTAATCGTGCCGAAATCAGGAATTTTTTCGAGGACGTTCAGATGAAAAAAATTCCTTAATAAGGGTGTTCAATATATGTTATATACCTTTAAAATCTAATATTTTATTTATATACGCAATATTTTTTTTTGTCGAAGGGTGGTCCTTGAGATAATGTGGCTTAATTCGCCCCGAAGAAAAAAGACAAAATAATTTTTTCATGTCCATTTATAATTTAAATTAAAAAAGATGAATCTTTGTGTGTATATATATATATATATATATATATATATATATATATATATATATATTAGAGAGATATATGTACACAGAGTTGTAGTAGGTTAGCATTGTATACATATTTGCTTTCCCTAAAAAAACACTTAATGCTATTTGGGTCATTGTTACACATTGTTTTATATGTATTATGTCGTACTATATTATATTGTATTATATCGTTTTATAGAAACAGCGTTTGAATAGATTGTATCATTTGTTGTTGCTAAATAATATTTTTGTTGTTTGGTTTGTTGTATCGTACTGTACTGGAACTGATAAATTCATTAAAATACCCCCAATTATTTTAAATAAAATTTATCAAGAATTACACATAAAAGTAATTTAAGACAGTCTCTTTCTACGAATTTATCATTAATTAAGCAAAAAGCTGGAAATAAAAAAAGTTAACTAATATTAGCAACAACAACAAAAAAATGATAGAAAGAGACAAAGAATCGAACAAAGACTTGGATAAAAGAAAAGGGGGCAAACTAACTCTAGAAAAGATGGAAAAGGACAAAGTAGGCCAATAGGTTGGAGATTTAGGGTTTTAAAAAAATAAATGATAAAATAGAATTATAGAGTAAGAAATAAGGCATAATCCGAAAATAAAATAGGAAACGACTCCACCACACCAAATCAGTTGTTTCATAAAATAAGACTTTTGGTTGTTCCGGAATAATGAATTTAACATTACGACACAATCAATTTCAAATAAACAACCAAAACAAATATTATTTTGAAGATAGCAATACAATACGATACAACGGGTAACAACCATCCAAACAAGTTGTTACAGAATACCACCAATGAATAAATAAGAGGAATGTTTTTATCTTTCCACCAAAAACTAAACCTAGTTCTCATTTCTCCTTTCTCACTTACATGTTCTCTCCATCTGCGAATAAAAACTTGAGGGATTAGAATATCTTACAAATTGTTTGCATTCTATCATTTTCGTTTTCTTCTTAATTTAGATAGTCTCCATAGAAATTAAGATTTGAATTCTTTAGATTTAGCGTGGATAATTTAGATATATATATTTTCTGTCAAGATTTTTTGAATAAAAAAGACATGAAATAAGCCACAATCACAAGCATAAAACTGGCCAACCGATTAAAGATAAATCATAATTTCTTTTCTCAAAAATATTTAAATATTTGAATCCATGGAAAAAGCGTTAACCTTTTCTTAAAAAGAACTAATGAAAAAATAGACAGTGAATCCTAACTTAAGTTACCTGACTCTAGATTGAAGAAGTATTAAGTAAGGAAGATCGGAACTAGTAAAACTAGAGAACCCTTTAAGATTATAAAAGATACCAAATGAAGAGTCATGGGTTCACATTCTCAGTGATATCGCCGAATAACACAAGATAAATGAAGACAAGAAGGTACACCATTAACAACTGCGGATTATTATTTTATTGATCTCATAACAAAGATTACCAGAACTTGAAACAGGGTTTCGAATCTTCTTTTGGGTCTCAAGTGGATGCCCTTCGGTGAAGGCTCTGAAAGAAGAAGGAAAAGAAAAGAAAAAGAGTCCCCCTCTATCGTTCTCTTATCCTGTATGTATACTAGGTGTTCTCCCTTACCTAGCGGTCCTTAGCCAGAGTACTTCAACCCCGCCACTCATGCTTTAGGCCAACCTCCCTAGACGCCTCGATGTGTGCTTTGTCGTAGGGGCTTTTTGATGGTTCGACCTCAGTCATGGTCGAGGTGCTCGTCGTTATGGTGCCTTGCATACGCAACCACGCTTAATCACCTTCTCATCATTCTTTTTTTATGCCATTCTCACATGGTCAGATTTCGACCCATACAAGTAATAGTAGGCTAGCAAAACCCTATATATATATATATATATATATATATTAGTTCTTACTGATTTTCTGTAGCAAAAATCATATAAACAAATAATATTGTATTAGACCACAAATCCAAATCTCCCGAAAAATAGTCCATGAGAAGATTAGGCTTATTTTTAATCTTTCCTTTTCTTTGATTCATATTTGGTTAGTTAATTGTATAATGTTACCCAGGAAAACTATTGTATGATGTTACATTTCACGTACGTCATACTATTTTATTGTTAAGTATATATATTTTTGATGATCAATAATATATCGCATACATAATGAGCATCATATAATTTATTTTTTTCCACATATTTTTTGTTCCAAAGAATTAAAATTTGTCTCAGACTAAACTGATCGAGAAAATAATCATTTATGATCATTTATATTAAATAGATGAAAACGATTACAACGATTTCTTTGGTTTATTTATCGATTTTATGTGTTACTATATTTTATCGATTTTCTATAAATAAAATTATATAACGAAAATGATTAACCACAAAATCTATCGCTACTACTTGAGCCCCCAACCAAAAATTTTAAACAACTTTTTTAATTGTTTAAGAGTCACCATTGCATGTGACTCATTTCCTCTTTTGTTTTTTTATTGACTAATTGACTTACTTTTTAATTAGTTTGATATATAGAATGTGTTGTCTTATAAAAAATTGTCATTAATCTAATGAGATTTCAGGATTCTTCTCGTGCTTATCTAACTGTCTTCTTCCCACAAGCATTTAACTCTTTCATAAATTATTCATACATTGATTTTATTAACTGCACTTATATATTGTTGAAAAATAATTTTAATTATAAGCTCAGAAAGTAATTTCTCACCCGTGATGGCGAGTCAAAACTGATTTTGGAAAGTTGATTTTATGTGCGATTTTAGTTATATGACATATAATATGAAATCTGTAAACAAAACACAAGACACCTTTATAGAGTCATTTTTTTTATTATTCATTTACTAGTCCCTTCGTTCCAAATATTAATTATTCGTAAATTGTATTTGTTCCAAGCTATTTGATTTCTTATAAAATCAAGGAGCGTGTTGGCGAAGCCAGGAAATTCAATAAGGGTGTTTAAATTTTGAACATCTTTTGTCAGTGGGCTATGCAAGAGTGTTCAAAATATATTTTTAATTAATAACAAACAATATTTTACCTTATACGTAGTATAATTTTTTGGCGAAGGATGGTCCTATGTACCTTCGCCGCTGGTTACTGCTTCAATTATTGGAGTATTAATTAAGTAAGATATTTATATGAGATACAAATAATATTTTGGACCAAGATTCAGCTAATAATTGTGAAAGAACATGTTTGTTGCACCTAATGATCTTTATGACACATCATTAAAAAAGTTGAAAGATTTTTGGAATGTGTCTTTCTCTATTTCTTTGTATAAATATTCGCAAATATTATTAGCTTAAACCTAGTACACTTTTTGGATTTATAATAACGCAATAATGCATAATCCATAAGTTTTTGTCTGGAATTTATCCATACAGAGGAAACAATGCATGTGATTTTTCAGTTTTTTGGTATACACGGGAAAGGAGGGGAAATGGGGGAGAGAATTACAAAGTGAAAACTCGAACCTTTTGAACTACTTCAGGTCAGATTTTTCTAACGCATGTGATCTGAAATGATGAATCCAATTCCACGTTTCGAGTTATTAGAATATATTCAATCATTTTGACACATTAAATTTACTTCAAAATGTTTGATATTAAGAGAAAAAAGTATTTATTATTATTTATTATTTTGAATTTCATCCTTATTGTTTCGGTTAGTGTTAAGAAGTATAAGAAGGTATAGTGCCGGTACAAAAATATAATTCCACCTTAATATTTTGTTAGGTTAGCAAACCTGATATAAGTTATCCCGAGATTAAAATTAGCACCGGGGGGGTAATTAGTGCAGAGATAACTTATACCTTCTTCTTAGAAATTTCGCAATTGTCATTTTTAATACAGCATACCAAACAGTGAATAAAAAATAATACCAAAATAACTAATCTCAGCATAACTTATCCCGGCATAAGTCATATTCAAACCAAACGACCCCAAGAGATAGATAAAGCGTTTTTAAGACAAATATATTACTTAAATGGCCGTGCAAACATGTAGTAATTGTTGGTCTTTAAGCTTAATAAAGCTTAATTTTAAGTTTGGGGTAGCTTAAAGAGAGTAAATAGAAAATGGTGGGAAAAGAAATAGAGGGAAGTGAAATTTTGAATTAGTGCACTTTGTCCCTCATTGGAAGAAGGAAAGAAAATCTATGTGTATATATAGAGAAGCTCTTCTTCTACCTCTTAAAGAATTGAGAAGAAGGCAAGCCTCGCGCCGTCGTCGCTCGGCTCGGCTTCGGCTTCGGCTTCGGATTTGGCCAAAGATTGATTGATTAATCTTTTTGGACAAAATTCCTTTCAAATTATTTAAATCCGTTTTTAATTTTCCCGCAATATTCACACATGTTGCAACAGTTATGGCTGTTCTGAAAGGACTCACAACTGGACTGTGCAAGAGTATTGGGAAGTTTGATGTATATCATGACTTGTATGCGACCGGATATAGCATGTGCTATTAGCAGACTGAGTCGGTTTACAAGTAATCTCAATCATATACATTGGCTTCTGCTTCAGCTTTGGATTCGGATTCAGATTTGGATTTAGATTTGGTCAAAGATTGATTGATTAATCTTTTTGGAAAAAATTCCTTTCAAATTATTTAAATCCATTTTTTATTTTCCCACAATATTCACACATGTTCAGACAACTATGGTTGTTCTGAAAGGACTCACAACTGGGCTATGCAAGAGTATTGGGAAGTTTGATGTATATCATGAATTGTACGCGACCGGATATAGCATGTGCTATTAGCAGACTGAGTCGGTTTACAAGTAATATCAATCATATACATCAGATGGCAATGAAACTAGTTTTGGGGTATCTGAAACATACCCAAAATTATGAGTTGCATTATAACAAATATCCCTCTGTGATCGAGGGATATAGTGATGCAAATTGGATCACCGGATCATCTGAAGTTAAATCCACGAGTCGATATGTTTTCACAATTAGGGGTGGAGCAGTGTCTTGGAAATTATCCAAACAAACGTGCATCGCCCGTTCTACAATGGAATCTGAATTCATATCGGAATTTCTTGGAAGATATTCCATTTTGGCCCAAACCTTTGGAACCTATTTGTATACATTGTGATAGTCAAATGGCAATAGGCAGGGCGGGGAGCATTATGTATAACGGAAAATCTCGTCATATACGACGGAGACATAATACCGTTAGACAACTACTCTCTAGTGCTGTTATCACAATTGACTATGTAAAGTCAAGAGATAATGTGTCGGATCCACTTACAAAAGGCATATCTAGAGAGGCAGTTGAAAGATCATCAAAGGGAATGGGGTTAAGGCCTAGGACAAGTCATTATGACGGTAACTCTACCTAGCAGACTGGAGATCCCAAGAGCTAGGTTCAAAGAGATCAAACAAAGTTATGAACGACGGTTCAACATTGTCAAATAACTCAACCCATTCTCATGATGAAGACAATGTTCAAAATCAAGGTAAAGCATTAAGGCTTTTTTTATGAGTCAATAAAGCTTAAAGCGTTTTAATGATTTGCTAAGTCTAGCAGGATATGACCATAATAGTGTGTCTTTAGGATTACACGTTTAGGAATCACCTATTTGAGTGTGAAGTGTAAGCCGCTTCAAGGGGAATGAAAGTAAAGGCCCATTCTCTAAGCACTCATGAAACCAGGCGGTGTTCATGGCTGAAACGAACACAACCGTGAGAACCATAGATGGTTGAGGATTGATTGTGTGACTTATGTTGTCTAGGTATACGACAAAGCTCGACGGTTCAAAGATATAAAATCTACCGATTGACCGAGTATATCCGATATAAGTTGACTACAAAAAGTTCAAAGGGAAACCTACTTATTCAGATGCAATTAATTCTTGCATGTAAAACACACACACGTTCGTGCATTCCTTTATTTTATAGCCATTCCCCATTCATGTGGGAGATTGTTGGTCTTTAAGCTTAATAAAGCTTAATTTTAAGCTTGGTGTAGCTTAAAGAGAGTAAATGAAAAATGATGGGAAAAGAAATGGAAGGAAGTGAAATTTTGAATTAGTGCACTTTGTCCCTCATTGGAAGAAGGAAAGAAAATATCTGTGTATATATAGAGAAGCTCTTCTTCTAGCTCTTAAAGAGTTGAGAAGAAGGCAAGCCTCGCGTTGTCGTCGTCGTCGCTCGCTCGGCTTCGGATTCGGATTTGGTCAAAGATTGATTGATTAATCTTTTGGACAAAAATCCTTTCAAATTATTTAATTAATTAATTAACGAAAAAATCCAATCCGGAATAACTCGTGACCGACGACCCAGTCCGGTCTGGCCCATTTTTCTTTCCGGAATTATTTTAAATCCGTTTTTAATTTTCCCGTAATATTCACACATGTTCCAACAGTTATGGCTGTTCTAAAAGGATTCACACATGTTCCAACAGCTACTGCTGTTCTGAAAGGTTGCAAAACCTTTTCAGAAATATTACGAAATTTGCTATAACTATGCCTTGAATCCCAGAATTTTTACTTACTAAATTTTCTGATCTTCTTCTTCTTCTTCTTCTTCTTCTTCTTCTTCTTCTGCACAAAATATTCCAGTGTGTTTTACGACCATCGAGTGGTTCGCTGATCACCAGAGTTTTAGGTACTGATACGCTGGTGAGTTAAATCGTTCTATCCTGGGAGGATATATTCTAAAACCTCGGATACTTGAGGGAAATAATTTTCTTAAGAACACATTGTGTATTCAGTGGGCTCGATTTATTCCTATAATATTTTTCAGAATTTATGTTGACGTTCTAAGTTCTACTAACTTTCTGCTTCTGTAATTTTCAGAAAGTTTACTATTTTACTTATTTTACAACAATACAAATTAGTAACAGTAATTGATATATAGGTGAAAGTGTACTCAAGTTTCCTCATTAAAGATAAAGTACAATTATTATTACTTTCGCTTTATTTTAGTTAAGTAGGAAAATTAACCTCTTGCAAGATGAGTTGTTGATCCTTTCGATGGTCTATTATTCTTTACTTATCTTTGTGTTCTTGCAAATGACTTTTGATACTTTTGTTACAAATAGAATTCTATTTAAGGTGAATGTCCATATTGTAGAGAAATCTTAGGGATTTTATTTGGTGGCTAAGTTACTCTTTTTCTATAAATAGAAAGGTCATACTACATTGTAATTCATTCCAAAATTCAATAAGAATTCTCTCTCTCTTTCTCTGCAATATTGTTCTTCTTCTTTTATTGTTTCATAACACGTTATCAGCACGAGACTCTAACCAATTGAGTAGAAACTTTGAGATTGAGCATAATGATTGTCAATTCTTCATGAACTTTCTTCATGATTAAATTCTGGATTTAAGGTAAGTATTTTACTTCTTTTTTTCTCTTTTAAATTCTTGAAATTCTATAATTTGATTTTAAATGCAAGCAAAGATAATAAACTTTGATTATAACTCCTATAGAGTTTGCAAGAAATTATAACCACCAAAGTGGTAAAATTTCTATGTCTTGCCATGATCAAATTCATGTATGATTGTGGGCATAAAATGGAAACTCGTCCCATTGAATTTTCTTCATTCTCATTCCTTTTAAGAGAATGTGATAGCAATATGTGATAAGTCTGAAAGAAGACAAATTATTACCATGAAGGTATCAATGGATGTGTGTGATGACCCAAAAGGTCATCCTGTGTAATTTAGCTAAAATTGTGTTCCGAGGCCCCGAAGCCTACGTTAATCTCATCTCGATGTGCGTGCGCATCCCGAACGCGTAGCCGGAAAGCCTTTGTGTGGAAGCTGGATAAAGAGTTGATTTTATAATAATTAATTCATTAAAATTGACTTTGGTTAACATTTTTGGTAAAAGGACCTGGACCCGTTATTTGACGGCCCCAGAGGGTCCGTAGGAAAATATGGGACTTGGGCGTATGCCCGGAATCGAATTCAAAGGTCCCAAGTCCGAGAAATGAGTTTTTTTTTTAAAAATATTTTTTGAAAATAATTAAGACTTTTCAAAATGAAATTTTATGTGAAATCCGTGTTACCCGGCCCGTAGTATGGTTCCGGAGCCCGGAACAGGTTCAATATATATATTATAAGTTACCTGTAAAATTTGGTAAGAAACGGACTTGGTTTGATGTGTTTCGGATCAAAAATGGAAAAGTTAATAGTTTATGAAGTTTGAGAAAAATTCTACAGAAATAAGGATTTCCTTAAGTTTGAAATTTGGTTTGAAACGGAAATTTATGCTATCGAGGTCCGAATGTAATTTCGAGACCGGAAATAGTTCCATTATGTCATTTATGACTTGTCTGCAAAATTTGATGTCATTCCGAGTTGTATAGGTCGGTCCGACGCATTTTTATAGAAATTAAGAACTTGAAGTTTCTTAAGTTATGGTTGCAGGGGTTTTGGGGTGTGATTTAGAGATTTTGCGTTGTTTTGGGTGTCCCAAGGCTCGAGCAAGTCTGTATTATGATTTAGGACTTGTTGATATATTTGGATGGGGGCTCGGGTGGGCCCAGGTGCCTCCCGGGCACCCAACGGGGCTAAAAACCAGCTAAAATAGTTGCTGGTGTGACCGCAGGTGCGGGTCCGCTCCTGCGGTCCCAGCTTCGCAGGTGCGGTTCCTTTTCCGCAGGTGCGGTCTCCAGCTCTGCAGGTGCGAAACCCCTGTAGGCCAGACTGTATTTAAATGCAAAAACTCGGGATTTCTTCATTCCCTTCATACCAAAAACTCCATTTGAGACTTGTGAGCTTGGGAAAAACACACCACGACCTAGCTACTGTTAAGGTAAGTTAATTCCTTCCTAATACTAGTTTCATGCATGAATAATTAATGGGATTACCTACTAAATTAATGGAAAAATCAAGAATTGGGTAGTAAATTTAGGGTTCTTGAGAAATTCGCGTATTGTCCGTTTAATGCTATGAATTCAAGTGGAAATTTCATATTTATGATCCTTAAGCTATGGGTGAGTAATCCCTTCGAGAATTTTCGGGATTCGAGCGTGCGGGCCCCGGGTCGAATTTTAGTATTTATGGAAGAATGATAGAAAATGTATAAGTAGGCTTTGGAATTGGTTTATTGAGTAATTATTGATGTTAATAAATCAATTATGTCTAGATGTTATCGATTCGGAGTTGGATTCGAGAGGAAAGGTTGTGATTGAGGCTTGACTTGCATTTTGGAGCCGAGGTAAGTGTTTGGCCTAACCTTAGCTTGAGGGAATAGGTATAGAGTCTTATTTTCTATGGGTAATTGATGTCCAACGTATAGGTGAGGTGACGAGTACCTATATGTTGTGGTCAAGCATGCCCGTGGGTCAATTGTGATGAGTCATACCGTGCTCTTAATATTCTCTGTACTATGAGTCATTGGTGATTTTAGAAGTGATATATTGATGTTGTTTCATGGTGTGGGAAGATATTGAATTATTTGTTCAGTTGAGGCTTTTACTGTTGAAATTATATGTCTGAGAGAGTTTGGTTATAGTTGAGTCCCTTGCCGGGACGATAGGATTTTATTGAGTATTTATGTACACTTGAGATCTCTTATTGTTAGTTTTTCCATTATATTGGTTTTTTTATATTATTTATTGCATAAGGGGACATGTCGTGCCGAGTGTTTATTATTTATCGCACGAGGGGACATGTCGTGCCGATTGTTTATTATTTATTGCACGAGGGGACATGTCGTGCCGAGTGTTTATTATTTATCGCACGAGGGGACATGCCGTGCCGATTGTCTATTATTTATTGCACGAGGGGACATGTCGTGCCGAGTGTTTATTATTTATCGCACGAGGGGACACGTCGTGTCGATTGTTTATTATTTATTGCACGAGGGGACATTTCGTGCCGAGTGTTTATTATTTATTGCACGAGGGGACATGCCATGCCGATTGTTTATTATTTATTGCACGAGGGGACATTCCGTCCCGAGTGTTTATTATTTATCGCACGAGGGGACATGTCGCGTCGAGTGACTTTACTATTTATGCACGAGGGGACATTCTGTGCCGAGTGATTGTGAGATTATGCACGAGGGGACATGCCGTGCCTTTTGTTTTTCATTATCTGTTCTGAGACGTTAAATTCCTGCTTTTACTTTTACATTTCAGTTATTACCCTGTTCTACTGTGCTAGTAATTGTTGCCCTTGTATCCCCAACATGTTCTCCCCGTATCTGTATTACTTGTTTATTTCCGTCGATATTTTTCCTGTTATTATATAGAATTGCACAGGTATGTATATTGTTGTCTGTCCTAGCCTCGTCACTACTTTGCCGAGGTTAGGTTCGGCACTTACTCAGTACATGGGGTCGGTTGTACTGATGCTACACCTGCACTTCTTTATGTTGTGCAGACTACGCAGCTGGATCCGGTGGTCACTAACGAAAGGAGCATTCCATCAGTCCATTCAAGAGACATCGAGGTAGACCCGCAGACGTTCGTGGGCCTTGGCGTCACCTTCTACCCTTCTCTTTCAGTTCTGTCTTATTCTATAGTTTCAAAGACAATTATATGTACTTATTTTCAGACCCTTGTATTTAGTAATCTCATAGATAGTTCGTGAGTACGTGACACCAGTTTTGGGTTATATTTATGGGTTTTATCTCGAAGCTTGCTATATTATCTTGAACTTAGTTAACTTTCATATTGTTGATCGTTGATGCCTTAGTTATCGTGTTCATTTAGTTCTTAATGAGTTTATTTAGTTCAAACGTTGGCTTGTCTAGCGGGTTCAACGCTAGGCGCCATCACGGCCTGAAGCTGGGATTTCGGGTCGTGACAAGTTGGTATCAGAGCTATAGGTTGCTTAGGTCTCACAACTCACGGACAACTTGGTAGAGTCTGAGGGATCGGTACGGGGACGTCTGTACTTATCCCCCAGAGGCTGCAAAGTTAGGAATAACTTCACGTCTTTCATTCTCTAACGTGCCATTTGAATTCTAAATACTAATTGAGACTCTATTCTACTCTCTCGCATATGGCGAGGATGCGTGCTTCCTCATCGACCGACCAGCAGCCTGATCCTCCTATTGCAGCTCCTACGAGGGGCCGAGGTCGAGGCCGAGGCAGAGCTAGAGCAGCAGCTCCAGTTGAGAACCCACAGGTAGACTATGTCGGTGAGGTTCCTGTTCCGACGGTTCCAGTCGGACCAACTTAGGTCCCAGAGGGGTTCATTGCCACCCCGGTGCTTTAGGACGCTTTAGTCCGCTTTGTAGGACTTATGGAGAGTGTGGCTCAGGCCGGTCTTCTTCCTACTGCACCAGCTGGTTCTCAGGCTGGGGGAGGGACCCCGACTCCTGCTATTCATACACCAGAGCAGTTTGCCACTCAGTTCAAGAATCTGGCACCTCAGACAGCCGGAGTAGCTCAGCAGGGTATTGTGGCAGCGGTAGTTGAGGGAGCAGCCATGTCAGCAGACGCTCTATGGAGGTTGGATCGGTTCACCAAGTTATTCACTACTACATTTACTGGTGCACCATCAGAGGATCCCCAGGATTATTTGGACAGCTGTTATGAGGTTCTTCGGAACATGGGCATTGTGGAGTCCAATGGAGTGGACTTTGCTACTTTTCGTCTTTCGGGTTCCGCTAAGACTTGGTGGAGAGACTATTGCTTGACCAGGCCAGCTGGGTCTGCACCTTTGACTTGGGCTCAGTTCTCCGAGTTATTCTTGGGGAAGTTCCTTCCAGTTACTCAGAGGGAGGATCTTCGGAGAAAATTTGAGCGCCTCCAGCAGGGATCTATGTCTGTCACTCAGTACGAGACCAGGTTCATCACTCTAGCCAGGCATGCTATTATGATACTCCCCACTGATCGGGAGAGGGTTCATAGATTTATTGAGGTTGTGGCTCAACCTATCAGACTTCAGATGGCCAAGGAGACGGGTATTGATATCTCCTTTCAGGATGCAGCCGATGTGGCCAGACGCATTGAGATGGTATTATCCCAGGGTGGTGGTCAGGGGTCTGACAAGAGACCTCGTCATTTCGGCCGTTTCAGTGGTGCCTCATCTGGAGGCAGAGATTCATTTGGTAGAGGTCACCCCTCTAGGCCTTATCAGTCGGCACTCCAGGTATCCCGCAGTGCATCATCAGCTCCCATCAGTGCACCGCCGATTTAGAGTCTTCAGGGTGGTCATTCTGGTCGTCACGGACAGTTCCAGGGTCAGTATTCTCAGCAGTCGAAGTCTTGCTTCACTTGCGGTGGTATGGGGCATATTTCCAGGTTTTTCCCCCGAGGTTTTGGTGGTTCTCAGTATCAGGGTTCCCGTGCCATGGTTCCCGCATCAGGTGACCCTCGCCCTCTCAGCCACCTAGGAGTGGTCGTGGTGCTAGAGGCGGAGGTCAGACTCATAGAGGTGGAGGGCATGCCACGAGAGGTAGAGGTCAGGCCGTAGTAGGTCAACCCAGTGCTATTCAGGCTGGAGGAGCTCAGCCCCGGTGTTATGCTTTTCCTGCCAGGCCTGACGCTGAGGCTTGTGATGCATTTATTACAGGTACGGTTTCAGTTTGCAGCCGAGAGGCTTCGGTGTTATTTGATCCGGGTTCTACATTCTCCTATGTGTCTTCATATTTTGCCCCTTATTTGAGTATGCCCCGCAAATCCTTGAGTACTGTTGTGCATATGTCTACACTGGTGGGTGATTCTATAGTGGTAGATCGAGTCTACCGTGCTTGCGTAGTAGTTATCGGTAGTCTGGAGACTCAGGTTGATCTGTTGCTTCTTGATATGGTTGACTTTGATGTTATATTAGGGATGGATTGGTTATCCCTCTATCATGCAATTCTGGAATGTCACGCCAAGACAGTGACCTTGGCCTTGTCAGGTGTGCCTCGTTTGGAGTGGAGGGGGACTCCTAGTCATTCTTCTGGTAGGGTTATTTCATATATGAAGGCTCGGCGCATGGTCGAGAAGGGTTGTTTGGCTTATCTGGCCTATGTTCGTGATTCTAGTGCTGAGGTTCCTTCTATGGAGTCTGTGCCCGTGGTTCGTGAGTTTTCAGAGGTTTTCCCTGCTGACCTTCCGGGTATGCCACCCGGCAGGGATATTGACTTTTGTATTGAGGTGGCTCAGGGCACTCAGCCCATTTCTATTCCGTCGTATCGTATGGCCCCGCCAGAGTTAAAGGAATTGAAGGAGCAGTTGCGGGATTTGTTGGATAAAGGCTTCATTAGGCCTAGTGTTTCTCCTTGGCGTGCTCCAGTGTTGTTCGTTAAGAAGAAAGATGGCTCAATGAGGATGTGTATTGACTACCGGCAGCTGGATAAGGTTACTATTAAGAATAAGTATCCTTTGTCGAGGATTAATGATCTATTTGACCAGCTTCAGGGTGCTACAGTGTTTTCCAAGATAGACTTGAGATCTGGTTACCATCAGCTGAGGATTAGGGCGTCTGATGTCCCTAAGACGGCCTTTCGCACTCGTTATGGGCACTATGAGTTTCTGGTGATGTCTTTTGGGTTGACTAATGCCCCCGCTGCATTAATGCAGTTGATGAACCGAGTGTTCAGGCCTTATTTGGACTCATTCATTATTGTTTTCATTGATGATATATTGATATACTCTCGCAGCCGAGAGGAGCATGAGCAACACCTTAGAGTCGTCCTCCAGACTCTGAGGGATAGTCAGCTGTATGCCAAATTTTCTAAGTGTGAGTTCTGGCTGAGTTCGGTGGCATTTCTGGTCCATGTTGTGTCGGCAGAGGGTATTCAGGTGGATCCCAAGAAGATTTCAGCAGTCAGAGATTGTCCTAGGCCCACTTCAGCTACAGAGATTCGGAGTTTCTTGGGCTTAGTAGGTTATTATCGCCGATTTGTGAGGGGCTTTTTATCTATCGCAGCCCCGATGACCAGGTTGACCCAGAAGGGTGCCCAGTTCAGGTGGTCGGATGAGTGTGAGGCGAGCTTTCAGAAGCTCAAGACAACATTGACCACATCACCAGTGTTAGTTTTGCCCACAGGTTCAGGACCGTATACCGTGTATTGTGATGCTTCACGGGTTGGGCTTGGTGCAGTGTTGATGCAGGATGGAAACGTTATAGCCTATGATTCTCGTCAGTTGAAGATTCACGAGAAGAACTATCCAGTTCATGATTTGGAGCTTGCAGCTATTGTTCATGCATTGAAGATTTGGAGGCACTATTTGTATGGGGTGCCATGTGAGGTGTTCACGGATCATAAGAGTTTGCAGTATCTATTTAGGCAAAAGGAGTTGAACATGAGGAAGAGAAGGTGGTTAGAGTTACTGAAGGATTATGATATTACCATTCTTTATCATCCGGGGAAGGCCAATCTGGTGGCCGATGCGTTGAGCCGAAAGTCAGTCAGTATGGGCAGTCTAGCTTATTTATCAGTCGGGGAGCGACCTCTTGCGTTGGATGTTCAGGCTTTAGCCAACCGATTTGTGAGGTTGGAGGTTTCTGAGACTGGCAGTGTGTTGTCCCATACAGTGGACCGTTCTTCGTTGTATGATCGTATTCGGGACAGGTAGTATGATGATCGTCATCTATGTACTCTTAGAGATACGGTCCGGCACGAAGATGCCAAGCAGGTCACGGTTGATGATGAGGGAGTTCTGAGGATGCACGACCGTATTTGTGTGCCTGATGTTAATGGCATTCTTGAGTTGATTCTTCAGGAGGCCCATAGTTCCCGGTATTCCATCCATCCGGGCGCCGCAAAGATGTACCAGGACTTGCGGCAACACTATTGGTGGCGAAGGATGAAGAAGGATATTGTAACTTATGTAGCTCGGTGCTTGAACTGTCAGCAGGTTAAGTATGAACACCAGAGACCCGGTTGTTTGATGCAGCAGATTCAGCTTCTTGAGTGAAAGTGGGAGCGTATCACCATGAACTTTGTAGTTGGACTCCCCCGGACTCAGAGGATGTTTGATGCGGTTTGGGTTGTTGTGGATAGGCTGACCAAGTCAGCGCACTTCATTCCGGTATCAGTTTCATATTCAGCGAAGAAGTTGGCAAAGATATATATGAGAGAGATTGTTCGATTGCATGGTGTGCCCTTATCCATTATATCAGACAGAGGTACTCAGTTTACCTCCAATTTCTGGAGAGTATTTCAGCGAGAATTGGGCACACAGATTGATTTGAGCACATCATTTCATCCTCAGACTGACGGACAGTCCGAGCGTACTATTCATGTTTTGGAGGATATGTTGCGGGCTTGTGTTATTGATTTTCGTGGTTCATGGGACCATTTCTTACCTTTAGCTGAGTTTGCCTACAACAACAGCTATCAGTCGAGCATTCAGATGGCCCCGTATGAGGCGTTGTATGGTAGGCGGTGTCGATCTCCAGTAGGATGGTTTGAGCCAGGAGAGGCTAGATTGTTGGGTTATAAGTTAGTCCAGGAGGCCTTGGACAAGGTAAAGATTATTCAGGATAGACTTCGTACAGCTCAGTCTAGGCAGAGGAGTTATGCGGATCGCATAGTTCGAGATTTGGCCTTTATGGTGGTAGACCGGGTATTCCTTCGAGTGTCGCCTATGAAGGGCGTGATGAGGTTTGGAAAGAAGGGCAAGTTGAGCCCTAGGTACATTGGTCCATTTGAGATTTTGGATAAGGTAGGAGAGGTGGCCTACAGACTTGCCTTGCCACCGAGTTTATCAGCCGTGCAACCGGTGTTTCATGTGTCTATGCTTCAAAGGTATATTGCAGATCCATCTCATGTACTTGACTTCAGCGGTGTCCAGTTGGACCAGGATTTGTCTTGCGAAGAGGAGCCGATAGCTATATTAGACCGGCATGTGCGACGGTTGAGATTGAAGAGTTATCCTTCGGTTCGTGTTCAGTGGAGAGGTCAGCCTGTTGAGGCAGCTACTTGGGAGTCCGAGTCCGATATGCGGAGCCGGTATCCCCACCTTTTTCCTAATTCAGGTACCTTTCTATGTCCGTTCGAGGAAGAACGTTTGTTTTAGAGGTGGAGATTGTGATGACCCAAAAGGTCATCCTGTGTAATTTAGCTAAAACTGTGTTCCGAGGCCCCGAAAGCCTCTGTTAATATTACCTCGATGTGCGTGCACAACCAGAATGCGTAGCCGGGAAGCCTTTGTGTGGAAGCTGGATAAAGAGTTGAATTTATAATAATTAATTGATTAAAGTTGACTTTAATCAACATTTTTGGTAAACGGACCCGGACCCGTGAGTTGACGGTCCCGGAGGGTCCGTAGGAAAATATGGGACTTGGGCGTATGCCCGGAATCGAATTCCGAGGTCCCAAGTCCGAGAAAGGAAAGATTTAATATCTTCTATTACTACAACTTGTAGCGGGGTAATATGTATGTGAAAAGCTACCCTCTTTATTCTCGAGTAAATACCACAATAAAGTAGATGTTTATTGATATAAAAACCCATATCACAATAAACTTGGAGTTTATTGATAATTGCACAAGTCATGGTGTAAACCTGAACTTTATCAATATTGATAATTTATTCAGTTGACATAATTGGTTTAGCCATATCTATTTAAGTATGATGTGCAAAAATGAAAGAGAATTCACATGGATAAATATTAAAGAACAAGAAAGTTCTTTACGAATTCTCTTATTATGCTTGTCCTCATTAATTAATAGACCAACTAATATTGGGATTGAATCCCATGAATGCTGAAATATCAAAGGTGAATATGAGCTCATTCACCTACCATGTATACCACATACGATGCATCTATGAGTTGGTTACATGTGCGATTATTATTAACATGTAACTCGTGTTTGCGAGGTAACTTGCTCAACAATTTAATTTAGAGCATAATTTCCAGATTGTCTATTCAAGATATTTCATCTTGATAAATTGGTTTACATCACAATTGGTTTAGCAAAATGATTTATTGAGTGCCTCCACTTAATAGCTAATTTATTGCTTATGAGAACGAAGTTATCTATATCAGTTTGATATATGTTATACACGAAAGTATATTACATTTTCCCCTCACAAGTGGTTCAGGGTAAGGAACCAAATAATTTCATCTTATTATTATTGATGTGCGGTGTATATTTTGATTAACACCATAATGCACAAGAGATGGGTTCCCAAAATTGAGGAAGAAAGTTAGTTTTTCTAACATGAGGAGGAGACATGATAAACAGTTGAGAAAAAGTTACGTGGAAAGAATTATCATTTGTACATCTAGATCCTCGAATAAGATAATATGGACTTGAAGTTCATAAAAGATAATTCATCTACAATGCAAAGCATGCCAGACGCATTTGCTGACCCAAAGAAAGTAACTATATTCTCATTACAAGTGCTCCTATTATGTCCTAGAAGGACAAAGTCTATGGTACGCTTAAAGCGTATAGACAAATCGGTTCAAATAAACTTCTTGATAAAGAAGATGAGCAAATGATCAAAATGATCATAATAAATGAGGCAAGTGATCTAGAAGATCACATGACATAACACTAAAATCTCAAGAGAGTTTCAGGTACCTGAAAATATGAATGAAGAGATCTCTGTGTTATGTCTTTATGAAAAAAAAAATATTGCAACCGATATAAAATGTTCGTGGACGACATCTTTCATAGCGCTAAGTATACATGAGGATCTTAAGTCCGTTGAATATGGACACAAAAATATTGGCCAAATGAAAGAAACACAATTCGAATAGAATTTGTTTCATATGAAAGACATATAGTTTTGGACCTGCACTTCAAACATTTGAAAGTATAAAGTCAATGGTTTGTGTAATCACTTTTATCTATCTTATGTCTAGCATGACGTAAAAACTTGATATGCATCTAAAGTCCATTCATATGGCTTATATGACTTTACTTATATGACAATCCCTGAAGGATTTAAATTGCTTAAAGCATATATAATTCTTGATCCTGAAGTACCACATCCTACGTGCAATTTATGCACATATGTATCTTGCTATAACTATAAGCACGATAATGTGATAGCGGGAATTTTTCCCTCTAAGGAGATATTGAAAAAGTTATTCCATGACATTATATGAAGACATTATATATATACAAGAATAATGATTTCAAGGTGCAACAAATTCGTTCAAGTGATAATATGGTTGATTTGTTCACAAAATCTCTACCGACGTCAACGTTCAAGAAACTAGTGCACAAGATTGGGATGCGAAGGCTCAAGGATGTTAATTGATGCTCTCATCAGGGGGAGTTAATGCGCGTTGCACTCTTTTTTTCTTACAAGGTTTTGTCCCACTGGTTTTCCTTGCAAGGTTTTTAACGAGGCAACCAAAAGGCATATTGTTAGATATGTATACTCTTTTTCCTTTACTTGAAATTTTTTTCCTACTAGATTTTATTTTAGTTAAGGTTTTAACGAGGCACATTATTTGTTGAATAGACATTCAAGGGGAAGTGTTACAAATAGAATTCTATTTAAGGTGAATATCTATATTTTAGAGAAATCTTAGGGATTTTACTTGGTGGCTAAGTCACTCTTTTCCTATAAATAGAAGGTCATATTACATTGTAATTCATCTCAGAATTCAATAAGAATTCTCTCTTTCTTTATCTGCAATATTGTTCTTTTTTTTTTTTGTTTCATAACAACTTTAATTTTATTATACGCCACCTTTTGGAATAATTGTTTTGTCAATAGTCGAATAATAGTTTGGAAAATGGAAATTCATTTGAACAAGAAGGTTCCTCGAAGCTTTTTGGTAAGCTATCTATGAAATAGATAACAAAGAAAAATATATATATAATATTCAAAATGCTCTAGCATGTTGATAGTAACTAACGGAAAAAGATAATGAAAGAGGAATATGTGAACTCCATTTTTGTCACAAAAGCTGAAAAAATATCAACCTCGACTTACCAGTTGCTATTTTATCATATATATCTCTATCCATTTTAATCATGCGCCAGCATCATGAGTTCCCACTATAATATACTTTTAGTTCTTGCCATCTACAAGTTGCACAATTTGATTAATTTCAAATAAATATTTGAAGTCTGTGAAAAAAAATTACTTTCTCAGAAACCTTTTTTTTGTGTGGGTGAAGTTAATCAAAGTATTGATCATGTCCTAGAATTTGAAGTCATAAGATTTGTGTGGCTATACGAATTTGTTATTTTATTAAATATAAAACAAAAATTTAAGCTAAACTGTGCCTAAATTAGAAAAGAAACATTCTTTTTTTTAATATATAAAAAGGCAATGAATCACGTAAAATGGAAGGAGTAATGCATATCCAACTGTAGATTGATAGAGAAGGTTAACTGTTTACACTTGTACATATTTTTTCTGGTAATAAAAAAATTAAATTACCAAAAAGGAAAATCACTACAAAGATACACGTGTTCTTTGCAAATATAAAAATTACTCTTTTTCACGAACAAACCCTCAAACAAGAGTTGCTCAAAAGTTAGAGCCCGTTTGGACATAAGAAAGTTTTTCTTTTTTCAAATTTTCTTTTTAAAATAATGTTTGGTTATCAAAATCTTACAAAATTTTCAATCTCACTTAAAATGCATTTTTCAATTTGAAAAATTGGTGAGAACTAATTTTTCAACTGAAAATGGGAAGGTTGCTTGTGTTTAGTTACAAAATATGTAAAAAAAAAAGATATTCAAATATGTTACAAAAATTATAACCAAACACAATTTCATCTTCAATTTTAGTGAAATTTCAAATTTGAAAAAAAATAATTAAAATTCATGTCCAAACGTCTACTTAGTTTTTGCAAATATTCAAACAAACGCCCCCTAAGAGAGGGAGGCTAAATTGTCTAGTTTCTTTTAAAACTAAAATAGTGAAATATCAGTATCTACATCACTAGAGGTGGGTGGATCAGAAACATCATAATAAAAAAGAAGAAAAATGGTACAACTTGTAACTAGTTATTTACTTTAACTTTCCTTTTTGTGTGAAAGGAGTTGCAAGTTGTAATTATGTGACATAGGTGATGATGATAACATATTTCTTTCTCATATAATAAAATTATTATAGTACTCCAAAGTAATAGTAGTATATCCACTATGACCAAAGCAAATATACATGCAACATATTTTCTCTGTTGATATTTTTTTGAATGACTTGATCCATATGTGTTAAATTTTTTTATATTATTGGTGTATACAGGTTAAAGTCATATAGATTTCCCAATCACTCCCTCAAATAAAACTCTTAATTAAAAGAATAAGGAGATAGAGAAAAAAAAGGCAGAATACATAGACAGACATTTTAGCTATCACACAAATTTCACTTGAACACATCAACTAAGCTATTTTTCAGCTGAACACTTTTACTATACTTTTACTACACTTTCTTTTTACACGTCCGACTGGCATGACAAATCACGTGAACATCACTGCTTTTGAGAGCGTGAACATTAAGCCGACAAAATCTATTTCAGCGATACAATATAAACGGTAAAATTCGCCCTTTCCTTTATATAATTAAACCCTCGTCCCTTTTACCAGCACCATTCCCTCAAAAATCCAACTCTATTTCTCACCCTTTGCTTGATTTTCTTGTTTAAAAATTCTATGCTTCTCTCCAAATTGAAAGTAGCCTTGCCGTTTGTGTTCGAATCTTGGCTTAAGCTCTCAATTATGTCTCTCACACCAAGAGTCGATTCATGTCGGTGTGGCATGAATGTCAATTGAAAACTTCGTGGTCTCTATCTAATCATGGAAGGAGGTTATATAGATGCAAAATTTAAAAGGTAAGTGATAATTAACTAGAATCAATTAATTTTTACTCCTGTTGTTATTCCCGACTTAAGTTTGAATGTCTTTTTTGAAGGACAAAGGTGGATGTAATTATTTTAGGTGGGTTGACGACGAGTTTCCTAGCCAAGAAAATATGATTATTTGGGGTTTACTGAGCAGGGTCAAAGCTTTTGAAGAAGAAAGGGCTCGAGCAAGAACATGGAGGAAGAAATTGGCTTCTAATATAGTAATAATGCTGATTTTGGGTTTGCTATTGTGTCGTCGATCGTTGAAGTTATTGTGGTTTTGCTGGTGGTTAGAGTATTTTGTGTTTGTAGTGGTGGTAGATATATTTCGGGTGTATCTAGTTTGTTTGAATGTAATTGTGGCTTGTGACCTTATTTCAATGAAATGAAAAAAAATTCTGCAATTGCCTTTTATGTATTGGTTCAAATATGCTTAACTGATGAAAACAATTTCTGCAATTTTTTATGTATTGGTTCAAATATGCCTTTTATGTATTGGTTCAAATATGCATTCTGAAATATAAAAAATCTCTGCAATTTTCATAACTGATGCAAAAGGCTGTTGATGTTGCAACTGAATGCTTTAGACCGATTGCTTTACTTAAGGCTTCATAAAAGCACATACACAAATGCTTTAAACTGAGGCTAGCAATAGCATTTAAATTGCATTCACAACTAAAGTGTTTACAACGCCAGTCACAATTCCAAACAACTAATGTATTTACAACTTAAAGTAGTGCGTGCGAACTGGTGACCCAAAAAAGACACAATAATTATCCAAGTTTGGATACTTAGCAAAATACATTAAATGAAACTCAAAATAGCACAATCCCGGCACAATTATGGTGCTGGAGGGGATGGAATTGCAATTGAAGAGGTAGTTGTTCAAGATCCAATTTGGTTTCTCCTGTTTGCACTTAGTTGTTGTAGCTGGGAACTAGTTATAGCATTTCTGTCTTTAAATTTAAACCCGGGATATTTAAATCCAAGATCAATATTGACTGCAATGGTATCCTTTGCAACCTTAGTCCCATATGATACAACTCTTTTACCCGAACTAACAGACTGAAATTGACATAAAAGCATATAGATTAGTCATCAAAAATGGTAGTAATAACAAATTGAAGTTGTGAATAGACAATCCTTACATTAATGATAGTCATTCCAGTTGTAGGATTGGTGATAGATTGCACATATTGCATGTGTACAAGGGATCCCTCTTAACTGTCAGGATCTACAAGTGCATGTTCTTCTCCGCAAGTTCACTATATATATGTATTCATACTCATCAACCTCAAATCCATCAGTTCCAAACCACAGAACTTTGAATTTTCTAGAGAACTCCTTAGTTTCTTCTATAATCACCCTTGCCATAGGAGAAATATTTGTAATCCAAGTCTCTGCAAACTCTATCATATCAACATGTCTCCTTACTAATTTATGTCTAATGTCCTCTAACATGCTAATAATAGACTTGTGCCTAGGTGCTAATATCCAAGAATTATAGGTCTCACATTTATTATTTTCTATAATATCACATTTAGAGTGTTCAAGGAAAAAATCTCTACACCAATACTCTTTTTTATACTTCAATAATCTTTCACATATACCTTTTCCAAGCTTTCCCAAACAAGCCAGTTCTTCTTTCAACTTCACCTCAAAACTGTAACGACCCGTCCGGTCATTCCGTGAGATTTGACATGTTTCTCCTATTTTAGTTTTTCCTTATGTTAATTAACCTAATTATGATGTGTTATGTCGGTTGGTTCGGATTCGGAGTGGTCGTGGTGAGAATTGAGACACTTAATATCTTAAATGAGCTTAATAGTTGGAAAAGCCAACCGGGGGTTGACCAGTAGGTAACGACCTCGGAATGTGTATTTTATGGATCGGATAGCTTCTTTAGGTGATTTGGGACTTAGAAGTGTGTTCGGAATGTGGTTTTGATGTCCGGAGTAGAATTCGACTTGAATTGGCGAAATTGAGTTTTTGGCGATTTCCGGTCAGCAGTGGAAAATTAGCTATCGGGGTCGTAATGGAATTCTGAAAGTATGAGCAGGTCCGTAGTGTCATTTTGGACGTGTGTGCAAATTTTCAGGTCATTTGGACGTGTTTTGGTTGGTTTCGGCATCTTTGGTGATTTTCGGAAGTTTTAGGAATCTTAGGCTTGAATCATGGGTGGAATTGGAGTTTCGATGTTATTTTGTGTGTTCCGAGAGTTCGAATAAGTTCGAGTGATCATTTATGACTTATTTGTATCTTTGGTTGGGGTCCCGAGGGGCTCGGGTTGGTTTCAGATAGTCATCAGAAGGATTCAAGTTGGAAAATACAGCTGAAGAAGTTGTTGGTGTCAGGCTTCTGGTGTGGCCGCACCTGCGGAAGGGCGTGCGGTTGCCGCGGGTGCGGGCTAGCATGAACAGGTGCAGAGTTGGTTGGGCTGAAGGAAAATCGCAGGTGCGAGACCTGGACCGCACCTGCGAAGCCGGGGGTGCGGAAGACTAGCCGCATGTGCGAGATTTGGGGCCTAAGTGAATTTCCGCAGGTGCGGATAAATGACTGCAGGTGTGGTTTCACTGGACAGAAGGTATAAATATCCATCCTTCCCGAATTTGGGTTATTTCATCAATATTTTCATCCGGGATTGAGCTTTGAGAGAGGGTTTTGAAGGAGGAATTCAAGAGAACTTCGTGGAGGTAAGATTTTTGAACCTAAAACTCGTTTCTATGTGATTATTGGACTGATTTAGGGTGAAATCTATGGAAATTAGTGCCTAAATTGGGGGTTTAGGGCTTGGAAACGTAAGACTTTAAATTGAGGAATTGGAGGGTCATTTGTGATTGGATTTTTGTGTATTTCATATGGATAGACTCGTGGAAGGATAAGGATTCTTGTGGTGTAATTTTTATTGGATTCCGAAACGTGGGCCCGGGGGTCGGGTTTGGCCAATTTCGAAATTTGTGCAATATTTTGATAATTTTCCAATGGGTTTCGTCTCCCTAGCATATATTGATGTTATTAATCTGGTTTTGGTAGATTCGGAGCAATTGAGAGCCGATTGTAGAGGCAAGAGCATCGCAGAGTAGTTTTCGGGCTGGTTTGAGGTAAGTAATGACTGTAAATCTTGTCCTGAGGGTATGGAATCCCGGACTCACTATTTTCTCACTATTTTGGTATGACACACATGCTGGATGACGAGTGTGTGGCGTGCACTGATTGGGGGTTTGGACTTGGTCCTTCCCGTGGCAACTATTGAGTTGCGTATTTACTTTTAAATCATATGTTAAATCGTATTTTCAGACTACTGCTATATTTGGGCTGTAAGCCATGTTTGGGGCCTTGTGACGGCCTGTTTAGACCCCTTAGGGGGCTATTTTCTTATATTCCTCATTATATTGATTATGATTTACATTCAGTCGTACCATGTTAAACTCTTTTCGAAACTCAGACTTGTTTACACTATCTTTGGATATAAACACTTGTTTGGGTCGAGTACCCCGTTTGTTGATAGCCCGAGTGGCTTTTTGAGAGTTTCTGACTGAGTGAGGCCGAGTACCAATATTGTGAGGATATTATGGATCGGGCTGCACGCCGCATCATGTTACATTGTTATGATATGTGAGAGGCCGAGAGCCTGAGTGATTTATGCCACGAGATGGCTTGATATTAGCGCTTGGGCTGTAGGAGCCCCTCCGGAGTCTGTACACCCCCAGTGAGCTCAGGTACCTACTGAGTGCGAGTGCCGAGTGATGAGTGATTGGGAGGCATGAGTGACTGTGAGGTAGCCCGAGGGGCTGATACCGAGTGATTGTTAGGCATGTTGAGTGATGATACGCCCAAGGGGAAGTTTATGATACATGTGTTTCATTGAAAGACTATTCATGAACTCTGTCAATTTTATATATTGAATCCCTTTTGATTTCGAAGGAACTTATGAAAAAGGCACACTTTCAAATTATATTTTTCTGAAATCGAACTTAAATGCTACGAGGCACCGTATGTTTTTATGAAAGAAAGGTTTCACTTACTGTGCATTGATGATCGCTTTTACGTGCTTTCATAGCCTTAGACATTATTTACTTTCATTACTACTGAGTTGGCATACTCACATTACTCCCTGCATCCCTGTGTGCAGATACAGGTGCTGGTTCCGAGCGTTAGCTTCCTTCCTCTTATTGTGGAGCCGGAGTTGGGATTTGAGGTAGCTGTTCGACGCCCACAACTTTCTCCTTTCCCTTTCTTATTCTTGTATTAGTTCCTTGTTCTTAGACTTGATGTAGTATGAGGATAGAGATTATTTTGTACTATTCGTAGATGCTCATGGCGGGTTAACTTCAGATTTTGGGGCAGTATCTAGACCTGTATTTCGTTTTGTTTTGCTTAAAATTATGGAATCTAAAGATTTTTATGAAACTTCGAAACAGTTTTGGAATTTATGGAATTACTATGTTAATACGTAAATGTTTGGCTAGCCTAGTTCCATGATAGGCGCCATCACGGTCTGCTTAGGATTTGGAATCGTGACAAAAACTAGCCTTAGAACACCTCCAAAAATGCTTTCTCATCTCCTCACCTCTCCAAGTTTTTGACCAGTTAGACCATATGTGTCTAGCACACATTCGATGCTCACAATTTGGTAGTAACTCATGAATGCTTGGTACCAATCCCTACAAAACAACAATGATTTAAACAGAAAGTAGAGATGACTTAGAAAGCGAAAACAGAAAGTTGAGACGAACTAGTAAGTTAAACAGAAAGTAGAGATGAAGTAGAACTTTAAAACAGAAAGTAGAGATGAAGTAAAATACCTTTTACATATCAGACATAATTGTTAATCCAAGTCCATCTCCTAACTCCAAATAAGATATTATGTTGTTTATAAACCAACTCCAAGATGTTTTTGACTCATTGTCTATCACAACCCATGCAATGGGATACATTTGTTGGTTCCCATTTTTTCCAATAGCTACCAACAATTCACCCTTACATGCTCCCTTTAGAAAACACCCATCAAATTCAATGATCTTCCCGCATCCTTCCAACCAACCTTTCTTCAATGTATCAAAGCAGACACAGAATATTTAGACAGATTCTTTCCAGGCTCTGAATTTCTGTCAGTTTTAAGCAAGTACTACCAGGATTGGTTTGTGTTATAATATCAGCATAGTCACATAATCTAGCAAACTCCATATTCCAATCCCCCATAAACTTCCTAAGAACTATCTGTTTTGCCCTGTAACATATGGTTTTACCAACATATAAACTCAAACTGTCTTTAACTAATTCTTGTATTTTCTAGATCCTAATATAGGGCTAAGATGTGATCCTATCTCTGAACTTGTTAGAAATATACTTAGAATTACAAAGCTTGTTCGTGTTCATTAGAGTGCATTTGTGAATATGATGATATTTCTTAGTTATAAAATTCCCTCAGTCCCTGTCAAGACTTGCAAATAACTTCCACTGGAAAATCTTAGATTTACATTTCACCCTCACCCTAGTTGCCTCATTAGGTCTGATGTTTCAACTGTGCATGGTATTCAATAACATAGTCAGCCACCACCTTCCTAAATTGTTTGAAATTCTCAAATATCATGCCAAGTTCAAAATTAGTCACAACACAATCTGGATCATATCTTAACTTTGTACTCTTCCTTCTACTCGGCAAATCAACACCAATTGCAGCTTCCATATCTAGCTCATCATCAGACTCATCATATGATGACCCAAAATGTCATCTCATATTTTAGAAATTGATTTTGCTCTCGTAATCCTTAAAAATATCATTTCTACCCTCCTCGATTTGTGTGCACAGTCCAGACGTGTTTTTGGAAAGCTTTTATGTTGAAAGTTGATAAAAATAAGAATTTTTGCCTTAAAGGTTGATTTGAGTTGACTTCAGTCAACGTTTTGAGTAAACAGACCTGGACCCGTATTTTGACGGTCCTGATGGGTCCGTATTGAAATATGGGACCTGGAAGTATGCCCAAAATCGAATTCCGAGGTTCCTAGCTTGAGTTATGAATTTTTATTGGGAATTAAAAGTCTAAAAATTTAATGGTTTTAAGAATTCTATTGATGTTTGGTTTTTTTGATACCGGGACCGTATTTTAGTTTCGGAGCCCGGTACAGGTTCAATATAATAATTATAACTTGTCTGTGAAGTTTGGTAAGAAACGGAGTCAGTTTGACATGATTCAGATGCTCGGTTATGAAAATAGAAGTTTTAAAGCTTTCTCGAAAATTTCATCTGATTTGGTGTTCAATTCGTAGTTCTAGGTGTTCTTTTGACGATTTGTTACAGGATGTTTTAGACATAGAAATCTGGTTATTGGTGCTTCAGCTGTCATATGGTATTTTCTTCTTCGCGTTCGCGAAGGTACTCTCGCGAACGCGGAGAGTAAACTGGGGCACGAGGATTTTTCTTAACCGCGAACGCGGTAGCTGGGTCGCGAACGTGAAGCAATGGGGGGCCTTACCCTTCACAAATGCGGCCAGCTTCACGCGAACGCGCTGCTTTAGGGACCTAGGGGAGGGGTCGGTTACTCTTCTACGCGAACACGAGCATTGGCTCGCGAATGCGAAGGCCAGTAGGGAGCAGCCTTCGCGAACGCGGAAGAGGACTTGCGAACGCGTAAGCCACTCAAGTTGTTGCTCATCGCGAATGCGGCAGCCCTTCGCGAACGCGAAGAAGGCCTGACGCCCGTGACTTAAAACAGACCAGAAAACGGAATTGGTCATTTCTTTCAAATTTTCAAAACTAAGAGATCTAGAGGCGATTCTCCCAAGTTAATTTCTTCCCCAAAGTGTTGGTAAGTGATTTTAAACCATTTTCTTTCAATTATCCATTGCATTCCACGAATTTTCAACCTAAAATCTAGGACTTCTATGGTAGAAATTTGGGGTTTTGGGTAGAATTAGGTATTTTTGAGAATTGGGATTTAGACCTCAATTTGGGGCCGGATTTCAAAACTAATTGCATATTCGGTCTCGGGGGTGAATGGGTGAATGGATTTTGATATGAACTTCGAGTTTTGACCAAGCGGGCCCGAGGTCGATTTTTGACTTTTTGGGGAAAAGTTTGGGAAACCTAAATTTATGCTTTGTAATCAATTTTTAGCAATATTTGATGTTATTAAGTTAATTATGGCTAGATACGAGTGGTTTGGAGGGGGAATCTAGAGGAAAAATGGTGATTGAGCTTTGAGTTTGGCCGTTGGAGCGAGGTAAGTGTCGTGGTTAACCTTGGCTTGAAGGATTAGGTATTAATTGCTTATTTGCTACGTGTTTGAATGTTGGGTACAATGTATAGGTGAGGTGACGAGTATCTATGCGTTGTTGTCGAGTGATAGCATGCAAGTGGGTCTTATTCTTGTAATTGTTGCCTTCCTTGATCGTACTATCCAGGTTTAGACTAGTTGATCGTTATGTTGATTACTCTTATCATGTTTTACGGAATTCGGTATTGTTTGAGTATTGACTCAAGGTTAAGGTCGGTATCGTGGAACTAAATGTTGAAGTAAGACTTGTTCTTGATATTTCTATCTCCCTGTTGTTATTGTTCATTATTTTAGTGAGGGAGAGTGTTAAATCACGAAGGGTGATGTCGTGCCATGCTTGTGCATAATAATGCACGAAGGGTGATGTCGTGCCATGTTCTGAGAGATTTAATGCACGAAGGGTGATGCCGTGCCGTTTCTATTGTTTCATATGGTGAGGTTGAGAGTAAAAGCATGAATGGTGATGCCATGCACTTTCCTTTACCGTGCTTACTTGTTTCTATCTGTTTAAGGTATAACGATTGATCAAGTCCTTATTTCTGTCGTGATCCTTTGTTTTTTTGTGTTTCCCCCTAGCATGTCCCCTTAGCAATATTTCTTGCCTTGTTTCTTTCATTGTTGCTATTGGTATCCATATTTTTATACTGCACAGGTTTGTTTGTAGGTGTCTTGTCCTAGCCTCGTCACTACTTCGCCAAGGTTAGACTCGAGACTTACCAGTTGTCACGACCCAAAGTTTCCTCTGTTGGGTATCGTGATGGCACCTAGTCTTAGGGACTAGGTAAGCCTAACATTTTCACTGAACAACAACAATAATAAAGGAAATATAACAGTCTCGATATAGAAATCTTGACAGGGTTTACAATTTCCCAAAACCCGGTAAAATACAAGTCATAAGCTCTACAAATTTACTCAAAACCTCTAATTAGCACTGTTCAGAATGAATACAACAAGGTATGAATAGTAAATACAAGAAGGTGACTCTGAAGCCTGCGAACGCAACAACAGGTTACCTTGAGTCTCCTCATCAAAGATCCACGCAGCTAATAACAACAATTACCTGGATCTGCACACAAAAATGCACAAAAGTGTAGTCTGAGCACACCACGGCGGTGCCCATTAAGTATCAAGACTAACATCGGTGAAGTAGTGACGAGGACTAGTCAATACACCACTGGTCTAATAAGTAAAAATACATAAATGTAAAAATGAGCGAAACATAATATCTATCTAAAGATTTTTCGATATAATTAACAGTACGATAGAATAATACGAAAGAAAATTCAGCAAATAAAATCAACGGACAGCATAATAGAAATACGCAAAGAGGATGGAAAGAATGCAAGCCAAATATCGGGAATCACAACCCAATAAAACATTAGCAACTCAGCACTGCATCAATTTATTCACATCAGGCCTTAGCCAATAACTCAATAAAACTGGTCAAACCTTCGAGTGAAAACCTTTAAATCGTGAGTATATATCGAAAGCTTTAAAGGTATAATCATTTCGGAAGAGAGAAATCTTCTTTGAAACATACTTTCTCTGAATGTATATTTATATATCTTTATAAGGAGAAGTCTTTAAAACATAATTCCTTCAAAATACGTGGTGTTAGAATATACTTACCCAGTAACTGCTCTTTCAAATATCATTTTTCTGCAAGACAAATACTTTTCAATATATATATATCTTTCGATCCAAATCTCCTCAATGATAAAACCACCGGAACTCAGTCCGTAACTCAGAATTTGTCTTGCAATGCAGTATAGGGGGAAAGCTCCTGGAATTCGTCCGTAGTCCCAATTTAAATATGATGCAGTACAGGGGGAAAGCTCTCGGAATCTCGTCCGTAGTCCCAATTTAAATATGATGCAGTACAGGGGGAAAGCTCTCGGAATCTCGTCCGTAGTCCCAATTTAAATATGCAATGCAGTACACGGGGAAAGCTCTCGAAATCTCGTCCGCAGTCCCAATTTAAATATGCAATGCAGTACAGGGAAAAGCTCCCGGAATCTCGTCCGTAGTCCCAAAGTAAATATGCAATGCAATACATAAATAGCAACCACATCAAGACAGAAACATCGTACATCGCCAAAACACTCACAAGGCAACAAAAGATAGAAATGCTATGTACGATGGCCAATCAAATCAAGAACTTAAGTCACCAGCACAATAGAACTCATTCACGAGGAATAACCACCGAAAGAAAATAATGAGCGTAAGGAACACATCTTAACCAGAGAGAAACAAGACATGACAACATATCCATAATATTCAGGTCAACCCTGAGAAACCAAATCATCCCGGCAAGGGAGAACTATAACCAATTTCGCCTAAACAATTAGCTTCACAGAATAAAACCCAGCTTGAATCAATGCTCAATAATAGGCCATACCAAGGAGATACCATCAACATGGATGATTATCTAACTAAACCTAAGTAGCACTTAAGGGAGAATCATATAAATCACAATATACGACTCACGGGCATGCTTGACACCAATGTATAGATATTCCAATTACCGCTAAACAATTATAGGGCAAGTAATACTAATTCTAGTCAATTACGCAGTTTATGAAGAAAATATAGCATGCTAGTAAAGGAGGTAAAATACTCAGTTAAGTCAATTAAGATCAAATAGCCAACGAAGAAATCCAAAAGCAAGTAATTCTAATTTAAGAAGGAAAGGATGGAATTAACAACCAAGGATTCAAATGTAACAATTACAACTCATTCACAGGTAGCATAAGAACCTACGAATCCTAAAAGGCCAATCTATTAGCAAATAAGTACGAGTATGCACTCGTCACCTCGCATACACGAACTACAATCAACAAAGAAGACTCAATCCTATGGGTAGTTCCCTCACATAAGGTTAGGCAAGATACTTACCTTAAAGACGACAACCGGATACTCAAAAGTGAGCTTCTCGGGCAAAAATACCTCTGGACGGCTCAAAATAAACTAAAACAACTTCAAAATACACATAAAATTTTACAAAATCTGACTACCCATTTCGATACGAGTTCACCCATACTAAATTTATCCAATTCCGATGTTACTTGGCCCTTCAAATCATGATTTTTCATTTAGAAGTTTTTCTTTCAAATCCCAAAATTTCCTCAACCCAAAACACAAATTAGATGATAAAAACAAGAACTAATTCATGAAATATAATTGATTCTAGTGGAATAACACTTACCCATTCGATTTGTGTGAAAAACCCTCAAAGAATCGCCAAAAATCGAGCTCTACAAGTCAAAATAGGTCAAAAATGGTGAAACCCCAATTTTGGTAAACTTATATTCTCCCCAGGTGTTTTTGTGAATCGCGATCGCGGAAACTGAGGCGTGATCGCGTAGAAGGAAATGGTTGCTGGTGTAAGATGTGCTCCGCGATCGCGGAGAATCTTATGCGATCGCGTATAAGGGGCAGGCTGGCTTCTGCGATCGCGGATGGAGTCATGCGAACGCGGAGGGTAATGGGTGCCAGTGCCTAAGGCCTGGTCTTTACTACGCGAACGCGGGAAAGCGGATGCGATTGCGATGCGGAATATTATGGATATACGCGATCGCGAGGTTCTTTATGCGAACGCGGTGAAGAAATTTTAGGCAACCAATAGGGACACATCGCAATCGCGAAAGAATCACTGCGATCGCGATGAAGGAAAAATGGGCGGGGAAAATAGGACACTACGCGATCGCGGCTTGGGCTACACGATCGCGAAGGAGGGCAACAGACACCAGAACCAGCAGTTCAAAAATGGAAAAAACTGCCCGAAGCCCATCCGAAATGCACCCGAGGCCCCCGGGACCCCGCCTAATCACATAAACAAGTCTTATTACCTAATACAGACTCTCTCGAGTCTTCAAAACACCTAAAACAACACCAAAACGACGAATCAAACCAAAAATCAAACTTATGAATTTCCAAAACTTCAAATATCAAGACTCGCGTCGAAACCTATCAATTCAATCCAGAATGACACCAAATTTTGCAGACACATCACAAATAACACAACGGAGCTACATCCATTCCCGGAATTCCATGCCGAGCCCGATATCAAAATTTCACTTATTGGCCGAAATCGGAGAAATTCTAACTTTCACCAAAATAACTCAAATCACTCTACGGACCTCCAAAACAAATTCCGGACACGCGCCTAAATGCAAAATCATCATACAAAGTTGTTGGAATTAACCAAAACTCATTTCGAGGTCGTTTACACAAAAGTCAAACCTCCGGTCAACTTTCATCACTTAAGCTTCCAAAACTGAAATTTTTCTTCCAATTCGACTCCAGATTATTCGGTAACTGAATCTAACCATGCATGCAGGTCGATATACACAATGTGGAGCTGTTTATGACCTTATACCACCAAACAGAGCTTAAATTCCCCAAACGACCGGTCGGGTCGTTACACCAGTACATGAGGTCGGTTGTACTGATACTGCACTCTGCACTTTCTATACAGATTTTGGTACTGGACCGAGTTGACCCTGAGTTAGCTGCTGACTTTATCCGATCGGAGACTCAAGGTAGTTCTATCGGCGTTCACAAGCTTTGAAGTCCCCGTCTATCCTTTCTGTTTACTGTTTTCTTTTGTTCAAATAGTTGTACTTCTTTCAGACTTGTAATTGTAGTAAATTCTAGAATGCTCGTGGATTGTGATTCCATATTCTGGGTAGTTGTATATAAATGTTAAGACTGTAATGGATTTTTGCATTTTCCTTCTTACTTATTGTAGCTTAATTATTGTAAATCATTTAACGAGTTTAGAAATGGATTAATGACCTCTAACGTTGGCTTGCCTGGAAAGTGTGATGTCAGGCGCCATCACGGTCCGGACAGTGGGAAGTTTGGGTCGTGACACATTACTACCTATATCAGAACTATCAACATAGTCCTCATCCCCCGCCTTGTTATTGCTAATGTCTTCAAAAACTCTATCTATTTTTCCTTCTCCTGGACGTACTTCTACATGAACAGTTGAATTTTTCCTTCTTTTAGCCTTTAGCTTGGTTCTCTTTGCATTCCTGACAGCTATCAACTCTTCATCAACATCACTATCATTTTCTTCTGGTACAATATCAAAATCTGAGTCACCACTACTCTCCAGATCTGAAATAGCACCATCAAGGTCTGTAACATCACCTTCTACAACCTCTTCTCTCCCCACACCATTTAAATCAGTAGCAACATTTTCCCTCACTTCATTTTCAGCTGAAACATCTTCCATCTCTTCTATGTTTCTTTCCCCAGATGCACAATTCACTTCAGTACACCTATTTCTGGACCACCAATAAGTCAAGTGGGTGACACATCATCCACTAACTTAGGGTCTAGAACAATATGTTGAATATGCAAATGTATCTTATCTCCATTTTCAAGATTACATGCAATATTAAATAATTGTGCATCACTATCCACGTAGACAAAAAAATAAAGAAAGAAAATGAAGTACAACATGATCCAAGTTGCTCATTCTTTATATAAAGTCTAAAGGGCAAAAATATCTACAAAAAGTGACATAAAGTGCAAATAATTGTCATTTAGATAAATTACCTGAAGTAAGCAATGATGCCCATTTTATTACCTTTTTCTAGACCTCCAAATATCTTGTCTATCCTGATTTGGTGTAGTTTTCTTTTTCTTTTTTGGGTATTATATTGTCATTGATGTTAAGGGCAATGATATCAAAAGAGCAGACAGAAAGTGATATATATTGAGTGCGAGAAGACAGTCTTTAAGATAATTAGTAGGTAAGATTGTACCATAACAACAATTATAGAACAAAATACTGTTTGTTTTTAGGTCAATTTTTTAAGCTAATTTTTGGATCCTAATTATATGAAAACTAGTCTTTTGTTTATGTCTTTAGGCCATTGAGGTGAAGAGTCTTTAGAGTTTGGTTATTGTCATATCTGATAGTTTTTAAAGTAAATTACCACCATTGTTTATTTTTAATCCAGTATTATGAACAATTATCTGTATCCTATATTCCTATTAAGTAAGTTGATAAATGTAATAGTTGTTTTACATTTTCCGTGTAGAGAAGTTTATTTTATTTTTTTTCCTTTTTTTTTTGTTTTTTTTTGTAAAATTCTTATTTGTATAAGAAATATTTCATTGGTGTTTATAGAGTATTAACCTTTGCATTTTAATTTCTTTTTTCGAGAATACATATTTATTTTAGTTCAAAATATAATAAAGTGATCTTCACCAAACGCAATGGATGTTTCCGTTTCATTTAATTAAATTTTGTTTTTTCCCGTCCTACTAGGCAAAGAGTTTAATTTCATGTGAAAATATTTATACAATTAGGTCACAATAAATATAATTAATCGTTTATAATTATATTGACGGATGGTTTGGCTAGGGAAGCTCTAATGCAGTCCAACATAAATAAATTATGTTTGTTTGCAACACCTTCACAATCGGCGATTGACAAATATTAAAGGGATCTGGAGGATTTTTATTGTGTAAAATATATTTCCCCTTATGTATGCACTAGGTTAATTGCTCTAGGTTATGATGATGCCATAGAAGGCAATAGTCCGAACGTTGGGGCCAACAAAGGTAACTTGATTTGTAATATGTCTAGACTCGATGACTAGTTTTTAATGTATTATCCTTATTGCTAAAAAAAAATTATTATGATAGTGTTAAAGTATTTGTTTTGTCAGTATTATACTAGATACAACTTTGTTGAAGAGAAGAAAGAAAATGGAAATTATGGTTTTTCTTTAAGAAAATTATTATTTAAAGCCTATGACCTTTATTTGGTTCCCTTGTCCAAGAATGACACGATAGGCTTGTAATCCAACTTTTAAAGAATTTAGTGAGTACCACTAGCTTTGGGACACTTATGATTGCAGAATTGAATTGAGAAAAAAGAAGTAACTTAAGCAAATTGCAGGAAAGATTTTTTGAGAGTTGATGCAAATGGTGTAGATAAGGTTTCTAATGGAATTGACACTTTAATTGGGTAATGGGCCCTCCCACTAATCATTTTGCTACCATATTTAATTCCTTAATCAAGCGATAAAAATCATAATTAGTTTATACTCACTTCGTTCAATACTTCTCCAGTATTATAAAAATAGTTTTTCACTTTTATTTGTCACTTTTAGAATATTAAGAGAAGACAATTTCTTTTTTCATGTTATACTCACATTATTAATTACTCATTTTAAATTATTTTTTCAGATCCATTAAAAATATGCATAAATTAATATGCGTATCATAATAAATTATACGCTTCATTTATTATTTATTAAGGGATATGCAAAATTCATAATGGACAAGTAAAAGTGAACGGAGGAGTAGTTAGCTTATTTCTATACATATCTAGGTGAAATGTTCGTCGGTTGTTCCTTTTAGTATCGTTATATTTAGTAAATAACTCTTTTTTCCTTTTTTAATTTCTCCCACAATTGATGGACCTTTTAGACCACAATCTAATGATCCTGTTTGAGCAAACTAAGAATTTTATGAGAAAACGTCAAACACAATTTAATATTTTATGAGCAAACCGAAAATTATATTTGAAAACATGAGATTTGAGTCTAACCTTGTCCGGAAAGGATAATTTTTATAGGGCTATATTTGTGCAACCTTTTAAAATAGAGACAAAATTTAAATAGTTATCTAAAAACGAACATTTGCATAAATCAGAAGTAAGTTTATGGTTTGTATAGGCCCATTATTCTCTTTCTTTCCTATAATTGCTTTACGTTGTTGTATTGTAGGCCCATATTTATAAAAATAGCATTGTCTAGTCAGTTTTTGGATTGCTAGTTGTAAAATAGCAAACGATTGCAAAGTTATTGAAAAATAGTCATTATTTTGCTGTAACGCAGATCGGTCCAGGATAATATACTGAAGATTGGTGCACTTGTGTATGAACTTCCAGCATATTATACTGGAACTCCAACACGCGGAAAGTTCCAGCATAATATACTGGAGATTGGAGCACTTGTGTATGAACTTCCAGCATATTATGCTGGACTGGTATATTATATTGGAACTCCAATATATTGTGCTGGAATGTTTTCCGGATTTTGAGCAGTGTTTTCGTTCAGATTTATCTTTACATGAAAAGCGACTAAATTTCGATTACTTTTGAAATTATCGCTATATTTCAATTACCACTTATAAATCTGACTATTTTTGAATTTCTCCCTCCATATTTGGGTATAAAATGGACCATCTTTATATTCATTTCATTTGTACTGGGCCAGAATAGAGTTGTTGAATTTCTCTTTGCTTTATTATTAGAAGAATTCACTTAAATAATCGTCCCCCGTAAGGCCGTAACTATTTAAACTAAGAATAACCGGCGAACATAAAATATATGTATAATTCATGTGTAGTATGTGAATAATTATGTATAATTAGTTTATAATTTATATATACTGATTAGAAAAAATAAATAGTGAATTTGTTTGAATGAAGATTCACCCGGTGTCAATTTCTCCATTTTTATTCTTTCGTTGGGGGCAATTCATGTTAATTCTCAGTGTGAAGATATATTATGGTTGTTTCCTGAGAAATTTAAACATTTCAAGGCTTGAACAGTCGAATTTCTGATGATGCATATTGTTATCAAATATCGAATCGGTATATTGTTCGTTTAAGACGAAAATCAATCAAATTGACTAGCAAAAACTGAAAAAAGAATTTTGAGATTGAAGAAGTAATTGACGAGATTAAAAACTAATATTAACTGTCACAAATTAAGCACAAGTACCAATGTCACGACCCCAAATCCTAACAGGTCGTGATGGCGCCTATCGTGGAACTAGGCTAGC